>MVGC01000257.1:0-33155 GCA_003589665.1 Aspergillus sclerotialis | reverse complement strand
CCATGGTGACCACACGCTGTCCAAGCAACTTGGAAAGAAAGGTATCGAGGGCATGAATATCTTCAAGAAAAACATGTTCTTGGCCGAGGATCGTATTTTGTGCTTTGAATTAGTGGCTAAAGCTGGTTTCAAATGGCATCTTACCTACGTGAAAGCGTCCAAAGGAGAGACTGATGTTCCGGAAGCTGCGCCTGAATTTATCGGTCAGAGACGACGATGGTTGAACGGATCTTTCGCAATGAGTTTATATGCGATTATGCATTTTAATCGGATTTATCGCAGTGGTCATAATTTTGTCCGACTATTTTTCTTGCACATCCAGATGATATATCAATGCTGCACGCTTATAATGGCCTGGTTTTCTTTAGGTATGTTCAATGTCCCCTCCTGGCTAATATGTGACTGACCGTCGATTACAGCCGCATACTGGTTGACTAGCTCTGTGATTATGGACCTCGTGGGCACGCCCAGTGAAACGAACAAGAACAAAGGGTGGCCATTTGGGAACGACGCGTCGCCGATTGTGAACACCATTGTCAAGTACGGGTATCTGTTTTTCTTGATGATCCAGTTCATTTTGGCTTTGGGAAATCGACCAAAAGGGTAAGTAGTTTGGCCGGCCTATGCCAGAGCAGAAGCTAATTCAATACAGGAGTAAGGTCTATTACACCTTGTCCTTTATCTACTTTACGGTCGTTCAGGCGTACGTGCTGGTGTTGTCATTCTACCTCGTGTACAATGCATTTAGCGGTGGTACGCTAGGGTTGACTACCGACCAGGGAGCAGGCGAGTTCCTGAAATCGTTTTTCAGCAATTCCAGCGCAGGTATCGTCGTTATTGCCCTCGCGGGTACGTATGGTGTCTATATCGTCGCTAGTTTCCTCTATATGGACCCCTGGCATATCTTCACCTCTTCTTGGGCGTATTTCTTCGGAATGACCACGTCCATCAATATTCTCATGGTATACGCATTCTGCAACTGGCACGACGTCTCGTGGGGAACAAAGGGATCCGACAAGGGAGACTCCCTACCGTCGGCGCAGACGAAGAAAGATGATCTGAAATCCAACTTCGTCGAGGAGATCGATAAGCCTCAAGCGGATATCGACAGTCAATTCGAATCCACCGTCAAACGGGCGCTGGCGCCATATGTTGAGCCAGATGAAGGGAACGAGAAGAGTCTTGACGATTCGTACAAGTCCTTCCGGACTAACCTTGTCTTGCTTTGGGTTTTCAGCAATCTCATTTTGTCATTGCTCATCACTAGTGAGGGGATCAGCAAGCTGTGTCTAACGGTATGTTTACCAATCTTGAGTTTTAAGCGTTTTGTACTAATCAACCGCAGAATACGGCAACGACACGGACCGGGTACTTCTTCGAGGTTATTTTGTATACGACAGCTGCCCTTTCGTGTTTCCGTTTCATTGGAGCCTGCTGGTTCCTTGGCAAATCGGGTATTTTGTGCTGCGTCAAAAGGCGATAATCTGATGGTGTATATCGGAGTTAGCTGTTTGATATGGAGGGTGATGCATTTTGGATTGGTTGATTGGTAGACTTGTTGGCTATTTTGTATTTGTGTGTATCTAGCTATTGCTTTTATTTTTTTGGCCTCCATCCACTTGGACATAATAATCAGCAATGTGACACTATGACCGGGAAGACGCGACCACCGTTGACACGCTAACGTCATGACCAAAGTAACCCAGTTTGAGGATAATGGACTATCCACCAACCATGTCCTCTGATTGCATCGCCACCCTCCACCGTCGGCTCACCTCGGAAATGATAATCCATCTTGAGATTCTTTGGGATTCTTCTCATTCAAAGGAGGGGTTGCGGAAAGATACCAGTCACCAACCAGCCAACAAAAATAGCGTGGGGTTCGCTTGGAACATTCTCATGGTGTGATTCGGAAAACGCCCTTTTAAGAACAGCTAAGGAAGCCACTGATGTAATCATCACTCCGTACCTGTTTGCAGAATTTATTCTTCACGAAAAACCACCTTCTTGTCAGGCACACTGCAATATTGACAGAATCAACATCACCATGATCAACTTCTCCAGACGTTCCGTACCTCACAACCCACCCAAGCTGTATGTCTTCTCCATCGTGGATTGTTCCCCTGCATGTTGATCGTGTGGATGATCCACTTTTACTGGAGAAAATGCAATCACAGACATCAAGGAGGGGAGAACTCGGGAGACTGGCCCTAGGGTGCTTCCGAATGGCTCTCATCGCCCGTTCAATCTCCACTGGTTCCAGTGCGGTTGTACATTGGGGTTAATTATCGACTCCTGCCACGCAACCGGAAGGCTGCGAACTTATATAAAGGGCAGCTGCGTCCCCTTGCTCTCTCTTCTTGAATCACCTGTTGCTTAATCACATACCCACTCCAGCTTTTCCGGATTGACGGATTGACATTCTTCTTTATACCCTCTCCACGTTCATACATTCTCAAAATGCCTCACCAGAACGGGACCCATGGGGGCTCTATGCAGGACATGGTTGTCCTCATCACTGGTCGGTCTATCCCTCCCGTTTCCAATACCTGTCTAACCTCTCAGGCGGTGCCAATGGAGCCGGGGCCAATCTTGCGCAGCTCTGCTGTCAAAGTGGTGCATTCGTCTGTATCGGAGACGTCGACCGCGCCAACGGTGAAGCTCTCGCCCAAAAATGCCGTGAAGTATGGCCGGCCGCCAACGAACCTGGCGTGCCCCCTCGAGCAGTTTTCCACCATGCAGACGTAACAGACTACCAGTCTGTAGTCAACCTATTCGATAAGGCATTTGAGACCTTCAAACGCATCGACCACGTCGTTGCAGCCGTTGTGGCAACAGCCAGTATCTTCGACCATGGTGACTCGTTCGACCACGCATTGACTCTTCGCACGGTCCGAGAGGTAAGCACCCTACACTACCTTGCTTACATGAAGGTGGCAAATGGAAATAGATGCTCATACGTCCCCAGGCTCCCCTCTGCAAAGTAGTAGACGTCAACCTTCTTGGATCACTCTTCGTAACTCGAATCGCAAGTGTCTACCTTCGCCACAACCGCGGCGTGGACAACGACAGAAGTATCCTCCTCCTCGCCCCTGGGTCCACCCAATCGGACCAAGCCAGACAAGGCGTCGAGGGAATTATGCGTTCGCTACGCTCCTACTTCGCCTCGCCTTACCGCCATAACCTCCGCATTAATACCATCAGCCCCGTAAACAAGCCCAACACCTTCAAAGACGTAGCGCTGGTTTCGGCTGGTGTGCTCACTGACCCATCTCTTCATGGGAAGTCGCTCTTCATTGAAGGTGGCAGAGCGAGTGAGATTGAGCCTGCTGCCCCGGAGGTTAAGGTCCCAAGCGAAAGTCCGTCAACGGCTATTGGGAATGGCATGGGGCAGAAGGTAGCTGCCGCGGCGGGTGGAGTTCCTTGATTGATTGATTGATCAGTTTATCCTTGGATGATACCCTCCTTCTCTCGATCGACCCGTAACATGAGAAGGGCAAAGATTACATGCAAGTAACGATTAGACACGACTTATGATATACTACAGACTGTAGAATTACATTTTGTTTGAAATATATCTAATTGCATCCAGACTTCTGAATATGTAGGACAGCTTCATAGGAAGTTAGTATGTTCTTTATCAAGTCTACCCGAAGGATCTGGGGTACCCACCGTGGATATGGGTCAGGCACTATTCACGATTGGCGAATAATTTCTCTGGATCTTTCTGATAGACATAGACTGAATTTGTTTCTAGTTCTTTAGCAGAAAATCTTTTTGTTGACCTCGCTTTATTGGTAAACCATCACCGTCTTATAGCTCTCGAGCCGGTATATATATATATGCAACATCATTTATTATTTTCTTGTTCAGACCTATTTATTATATAGGATTATTAGAGAAGTCAGAAAGGGAGAAAAATTATTTATTTAAAAAAGGAATACTTTACTGTAAGAATTCTGTCTGTTTAATGTCAGTAGAGTGCAAAAATGATCCAGGTGATGGGATCAAAAAGAGGACTAGGTGGTATTCGAAACCACGGCCTGTAGATGACTGCTGTCATTGCAATCTACCGCTCTACCCCTGAGCTACCAGTCCACTCTTTATGTAGAAATTTAAAATTATAATTGTAGAATGTTATTGAGGCTATTATTTACTTATTACAGAAATAGGACATTTCTAGACACATCCTCCGCTAAGCTTCCAACACGCTACCTCTTCTCTTATAATGGAGTTTCCTGATGAAGGAAAGCTTGTTGATGAGTCTTCTCTCGTTCCTCCGGATTTATCTTGCATACATTCGCTCTATCCTGTTGGATATGATTTCTACTTCCCAAGAACCGATAGCACCTGGAGAATGGGACAAATCCAGACAGAGAAAGTTAGAAATCACGAGCAAATGGAAGGCGATATTGAGGAAGCCACAGGAGTCTGTGTCGCTACCCTAGTAGATGTCCCCTCTCCAAGCATGAAGGCTATTATTAAGATCAAACTCCAGTCAGTAGCATCCCACCGGACTGCTAGCAGAGCCTCACGGATCCTTAGATTAACTCCATGGGATGAGCCTGAATTTGAAGGAGTTAGCATGGAGGCTAATAGGGAAATTAATAACTTGAATACTTTAACTGGACGCGGAACTCAGTGCACCCCCGAGTTGATTGATTACGTTCTAGGAAAACAAGACCCTCATGGGTACGTTCCCGGCGGCTATGTTGTGATTATCTTGATGGAGAAAGTCCCCGGACGTAACCTGGCTAATTTCCACACCTTTCCCCTTGAAAAGAGGGATAGGGTGAGGATTGCTTTTGCAAAAGCGCTCATGTAAGGCTTCTCTTCCGCTTATATTCTATCTCTGCTCATTGATTCTAAAATAATCTGCTATTAGGGAATTCCGAGGCTACGGCTTTGACCATTATGGCCCAGGCAGGCGCAACCTGATCTGGGACGATGAGAGTCAAAAATGGTTAGTTAGGACACTCCCAAATACTTTACGGCCAACTACATACAGTGCTAATACTAGTTACTTCAGCTTCATCGTGGACCTTGAAGATGTACGCTATTGTGGAATTGAATCACCGTCTTTCTATCCCTGGGAGGATTTCAGTATGTGGCGCCTCCACTCTAGAGAATTACGAAACATTCATGACCATGAAAATGATGACCCGATGATACCCAACGATCCTCATGAGGCTGCTCTTAAAGATGAAGAGACTTTGTATCGGCGGCTGGGTTGGAAGAAAGAAGTCCATGGGAAAGACGCTTGACTTTTGTGACCTCGATGCCCTGATGGGTCGATTTATGTCGATTCTTGCAGTTATTACGAGCTTATAATATTCATATTGATGGACAATAGACGAAGCAAACCAAACAGATTCTGACGTGGAGTAACTGTCAAGCTGTCAGGATAATTGGAATATGAATTGAATGAGTGATTGAGCTGTTCAATATCCATTCACACTTCCTGACCAGTCGTATTTGGCTGAAGTCGTACTGGGGGAACGGCACATTGGCCTGGGTACAGGCACATGAATGGTGGATCATTTTGGGGAATAGGTGAATAGGAGTATGAGAGAAGTGGATGGTACGCCGGTGAGCTTGACTGAAAAGCAGAAGAGAGAACAATACAGTCGAGATAGGATTGCTTTACTAAGCATCTCCCGGTGTGTTGGGAATAAAAACTACCAGGAAATTCTAGACCGGAGAATGTAAACGCCAAGAGCTCGTTAAGGGTGTGGCGGTGGGTAAGGCTCGCTCTAGAATGACTGACCCGTTGTTTATTGCCGCGGGAACTGCGGGGTTGCTTGCTCTCACTTGACTCCCAAGTCCCTGAATCTCTCTCTCTTCAAATTTTATACGTTATATGTTATACAAAAAGTCAAGACATCGCCGTCCCAGTCTCTCTAAGTTTGTTGACAAGGTAACAAAGTACATTGTTTACGTGTCGTACTAAAGATACTAGCCGACTTGGCGATCGAATCTGAAACAGACGGAGCAAACCGCTCAACAAAACAGATTCCCGCTCTAAATTTACTTTGTCATCACCTTCTGGGATCCTTGATTTGGGACTCGAGAGGCTTGACAAGTTAGAGGAACGGCTTAAATCTCCTTCTTACTCTTAAACTGGGAGAAAAAGAGCATTCTTCAAGGTGCTGAGCTGGCTGATAAAAGGAGCTGAGACAGCTAAGATCATTGAAGACATTGTAGGTTAAAAGCGTACTTAGCTTGCCTATGTTGGCGGATCAAACGTGGGTTTTTGATTGCCTTCGTTTGCTTTATTTCAACCAAAACTGACAACTCTATAGGGTCGATATTAGAAATTAGGAGACTAGCGGCCGAGACAGGACACATGGCTTCTGAGTCACGACACGAGATGAACTCGTACTTTAAGCAAGGGGAATTCCAAAAAGCCTTCATGGCATCAGATCCATCTATAAACCATGAAGCTGCTCGCAGGAGAAGCGTGCCTGGGACGGGCCGCTGGCTACTTGAACATAAGAGCTATTTGAACTGGAAGCTTGGAACAACGACCCTGCTTTGGCTGCATGGTATAGCTGGGTCAGGAAAGACTGTCCTTTGCTCAACGGCTATTGAAGATATAATGAATCTTTGCACTAACGACGAAAAGAAGGGGGTCGTTTATTTCTACTTTGATTTTAATGATGCTGCGAAGCGATCAACTGAGAATATGCTACGGTCACTTGTGGCACAGGCTTTTGGACAGGCCGAGCATATGGTGCCTGTAGACGACGGGAAAAAGCACCAGTTGAGTAAAGAGAGTCTGCTAGACCTCCTCATCAACGCGATTAGTCAATTCGAAGACGCTTTTATAATTGTTGAGGCCCTCGATGAATGTGAGGATGTATCGACTCTATGGGACATTGTTCGGCATTTTGATTCCAAATACTCTGTACCCGCACGTTTTTTATTGACGAGTCGAAGAACGACTGAACTCGAATCAGAATTTGAAACCATCAGTGAAGTAGGGGAGATCAGCGTTCAGGATCCTCTTGCTTATAACGACATCCGACTCTATGTAGAACACCGGCTCCAGAATGATCGAAAACTCTCAACATGGAAGAACCAACCGAAGATCCAACAGGAAATAACCGAAACAATCACATCCCAGGCAAATGGGATGTTCCGATGGGCAGAGTGCCAAATTGACTCTTTACATACCTGTCTGAACATTCCTATGCTTCGAAAAATGCTTTCATCTCTTCCAAAGACATTGGATGATACATACCGTCAAGCCCTTTGGCAAATTCCAGAGGAGCATGTTGGCTTTGCGACGAAGTTCCTCCAGTGGATACTTTATTCGTTGCGGCCATTATATGTCGATGAGCTGGCTGAAGTCGTCATGGTGGATACAACTTCTGAGACACCACTAGACCCAGATAGACGATTCCTAGATCCCCAAGATGTGCTTACAACCTTGCCGAGCTTACTTGTTACCACGAATAACATGCACCAAGTCAAGCTTGCTCATTTTTCTGTCAAGGAGTACCTAACCTCTGACAATTGCCAATGGAGTCCCCTAATTGCTACCAAGGCGCAGGCACATGCCACCATTGCCGAAGACTGCTTGGTATACCTTCAACAGTTCAATCGCCCGTATCCAGAGATGGCAGAGACAGTAGCCAGTTCGCCACTCCTTCGTTATGCTGCCAATTACTGGCCAGCACATGTCAAAGCAGCAGGACATAATCCCGGCTTGATAGCAAAAGTGATGAAGCTATTTAACACAAAAACTGTCTTTCTAAACTGGGCCTCGTTCCTAGACGGATATAGACCGTTTGAGGAAGACGAATATGATAGCAGTGAAGGTCTCGTTGTCCCCAGTAGGCTATATTACGCTTCTTCGTTTGGGCTTCCTTCCATTGTAAAGAACTTGGTAGCTAATGGAGCAGACGTCAATGAGGTATGTGGTCCTACTGGATCCGCATTGGCTGCTGCATGTGCAGGAGGTCATATTGAGATTGTAGAATTTCTGATTGAGATGGGGGCGAATCCTGAGATTCAGGGTGAACTAGGCGCTCCATTGACGTTGGCTAAGTCGATGGTTATGATGAAATAGTGCAATTACTCCGTGCTGCTGGAGCCAGCCATTAGAAAGTCGATGAGATTCCAGCCTGAATGTATACTGTGGATTGCAGTAGTTAGGGTTACTCCTTCGGGCCGATGAAGCCGAAATCCCGATGTTCCGCTTTACCACTTCAAAATATCACTTTGCTTCTTCATTGTCACAACTGGCGTTCTTTATTCTCAACTTTACTCCATCATGGCTATAAGATAAATCAAAATGGTCCAAGGAAAACCACGTAGTACTATTCAGAGTCGAGCAGAAGACCGATCAGGTAGGAGGTCGATGGTAGCGTATGGACTGTGGGGCAGGACCACAATCTTGTTGCTAACCGTGACAGATGCAATCGATGTCGCGGCAGGAAAACGCGATGTGCTGGGAATCCACCTCTACCTTGCGCAGCATGCCAAGAAGCCGGCCAAATCTGTGTTTATTCCGAAGCAGAGAAACGCGTCTCGATTCCAGAGAGGTGAGCAGATTGTGGAGGTGAAACGGAAAATACTGATCTATTAGTTATCTGCGTCATCTTCAAACACAAGCGAGAACGACTAGGTCTTCAGCGGAAAATGCTACTCCGTCAACTGTTGCGAGTTCGTCCCAGGCTAGTCCTTACGCCACGGCAGAAGTCCCGTTGGAAAGGGATGATTGGTGGTATAATGGGACTGATAACTTGTTTTTAAATCGATCAGGAGAACACCGTAGGTCGATATTAGCCCTGTTGACATTGCTATACGCTAATTCGACAGACTCTGTGGGAGCATCGTCAGCCACTCACTTGGCCAAGCGACTGAATCCAACGTCCACCAATTTGGCTTGGGATGTTCGTCCTCTTTACGATGATCCCTCATCCCTTCGCCGGCCGGTAACGCCAGTCCTTCCGCAACTACCACCTTACGAATTTGCCAAACGGCTATTCTGGGTGCAGTATGTCTATATCGGGACAATTTTCTCCTTGGTCCAGCCCAACGATTTTGTAAGACGGTTGGATCGAGTCTATAACCATCCGCCTGATACTTCCAATCGAGAGTCATGTTTGGTATATTGCCAGACATTGCTTGTGATTGCTTTCGGGTTGATGTATTCGGTTAATCAATGGTCTGGCGACGACGGGCCACCAGGGTTCAAGTATTTCAAACATGCGCTACGATTCCTGCCTGATATTCATGAAGAGGGATCCATTTTCTTTGTCGAGGTTTTGTGCTATATTGCTTATTATATGCAGAACTTGAATCGAAGGGACGCAGCTTTTCTTTATGTATGTTTTCGTGGAATTTATGATGCCACAGCGGTTGAGCTGACAGACTAGATTGGTCTTGCGCTCCGAATGGCTATTTCACTAGGCCTCCATCAAGAAGTGTCTGACCCTGATATTAGTAATGTCGACCGGGATCGGAGAAGGCGTGCTTGGTGGTCGGTATACAGCTTAGATAGGCTTCTGTCGGTGAAGTCAGGGAATCCCATTACAATCCAGGATGAAGATATTGGCACTGCATGGCCAATCCCGGCGGTATGTTCATTCCACTACAAGCATAGAAATCAATTAACGTCACAGGATGAATCGATCTCTGTTCCATGGCCATCTGTTGTCCTTACGCATTACACGAAACTGTCTCGTATATTAGGTCGAATTGGAGAAGGTGAGCAATGCAAGTGATTCCATTATATAACTGCCGAAGCTGATAGCACCAGAAATTTACCGAAAGAAGCCTCGTTCTGGATCTAATCTCTTAGTATCAGTGCAGAGTATTACGAACGAACTGTCTGACTGGCTGCGACAAGTCCCTGAGCGTCTTCGGATTGACTTCTCGAACTTAGATACCCATATCAATCGTGAATCAGTCTCGACATTTCTCCACTTTTACTCGTGTGTGAACATGACTGCTCGCCCACTCGTTTTCTATGTAATCCAACGTCGGTTAGACTCTGAGTCTCGGGAGTCGGCGACAGACGATTGGAAAGAGGGACTATCACAGAATACAGTGGCCGTGATTGACAGTTGTATTACAGCAGCTCGTGCGACAACTGTGATTATGGATGCCGCAGCCAAACATAATTTGCTTGGTAATTTTCCTCACCGCGTTTTGCTGGCCGCTACTAATCTAATCCAGCAACCTACGGCTACCTCGATGGCGAATACGCATTCTCAGCCGCCCTTATCCTCCTAATGGTCAATGCCGCATTCCCACCAAATGAAACAAACACCCGTTCCATGGAGACAGCATTGAATATCCTCCGCGGGATGGCTGACAGAGGGAATTCCTACCTCGCCTCTCGTCATGCATTATTACTTGAGCTTCAATCCACCTTGGCAGGGCCGTCGACTACAGGAAACCCGCCACGCGAAGCTCCAGTAACCCCAAGCAGTTCCCATCTTTTGAGCCCATCTGCGATCCCACAGACAGCGATGCCGACAGATTGGTCCTTACAGGAGGATTTACCGGCTGTACCGGATATCTCCTTTAATTTGAATATTAACGATGATCCGGGATTATGGGAGGGAGTGCTGGATCAGATCGATATTGATATGGATACGGATTGGATTGAGAGTGCCCTACGGAGATAGTTTTAGGGTTATATTGATCAATATACTACAATCTATATTCTTATACAATGACGTAATCTATATACGCAATGACTAATCCTCATCGGCCCGGTACCTCCGGCACGTGACCATCGGCCCGACACGTGACCGAGTGACGATTGGCAACTGGAGAAAGAAGCAAAGAAACCTGGAGGAAATCAATGGGTCCAGCAGCCGATGAACCAGTCAGCATTGACAATGTCCTCTCACGGTCCCTCCTCCATCTGGAGTCGGAAGTTCACTATCGGACGATCTCTCCAGCAGCGACTATTTGAACCCGCGAATGCCCCTCCTTACCCCTCCATTTCTCTCCATCCTTCGCATTCGTTGATTTCCCTCCATAGACAAGATGGCTGAGGAGTCAGGGAAACTCACCATCTCCATCGACCGTGGTGGAACCTTTACCGACGTCCATGCCATCGTCCCCGGTCGTCCCGATATCATTTTGAAGCTGTTATCTGTTGATCCTGGTCATTACCAAGATGCGCCGACTGAGGGAATCCGTCGTGTTCTGGAACTCGCGACTGGCGAGTCACATCCACGCGGTCAACCGTTGAAGATGGATCGGATTGGGTCGCTGAGAATGGGTACTACTGTTGCTACCAATGCTTTGCTTGAGAGGAAGGGTGCCCGGTCGGTTCTATTTACGACGAAAGGATTCAAGGACCTGCTTAAGATCGGGGATCAGTCAAGGCCGAATATTTTTGATTTGTCCATGGCTAGACCAGGTGTGCTTCCTGAGGGTGTAGTGGAGGTTGATGAACGGGTTGTTCCTTGTCATCCTAGGGCGGATAAGGGTTGTTTTACTGACGCGCGGATTGTGGAGGGAGTTACGGGAGAGAAGTTCAGGGTCGTGAAGGAGTTAGATATGGATTATATCAAGACAGAGCTTGAGCGCTTGAAGGGTCAAGGGTATCAGTCCCTTTCTGTGGCTTTGGTTCATTCTTTCGCTTATCCGGAACATGAGCGTATGATCGGCGAGCTGGCTGAGAAGATGGGGTTTTCTGTGACGCTTTCTTCTAAATTGCAACCTATGATAAAGGTTATTCCTCGGGGCATGTCTGCTGCCGCTGATGCGTATCTCACTCCCGTGATCAAAACCTACATCGATTCTCTTTCTACTAGTTTTGAAGGTGGCCTAGCTGGTCAGCACGCATGCCGGTTCGAATTTATGCAGTCTGATGGCGGTCTGGTCGATTTCCGCAATTTTAGCGGGTTGAAGGCTATTCTGTCTGGACCTGCAGCCGGTGTTGTGGGTTTCGCCTCCACTAGCTGGGATCCTACTGAAAAGACCCCGGTTATTGGCTTTGATATGGGCGGAACTTCGACAGATGTCTCCCGATTTGATGGCCACCACGAGCATGTTTTTGGTTCAAAGCTAGCTGGTGTTCTGATTCAATCCCCACAACTTGATATTAATACCGTCGCAGCGGGTGGAGGTTCTATTTTAACTTATCGCAATGGCCTTTTCTATGTTGGCCCTGAATCTGCAGGCGCTCACCCGGGTCCCGTGTGTTATCGCAAAGGTGGTCCCCTGACCGTCACAGACGCCAACCTGTTCCTCGGTCGGTTGTTACCCGAGTATTTCCCTAGAATATTTGGTCCGAATGAAGATGAACCCCTTGATACTGAAACAACTGCTAAGATGTTCAATGAAATGACCCAGAAGATCAACACCGAACGCCGAGAAAAGGGCCAAGAGAACTACTCGCCAGAAGAAGTGGCTCTTGGATTCTTGAAGGTTGCAGACGAATCCATGGCTCGCCCGATTCGGAATCTCACTCAAGCTCGTGGCTTCGAAACAGCAGCACATCACCTGGCTTGTTTCGGAGGTGCTGGTGGCCAACATGCTTGTTCTGTTGCTGCATCTCTGGGCATCTCTCGTGTGATCATCCATAAGTACTCTTCTGTCCTATCGGCCTACGGTTTAGCTCTGGCGGAGGTTGTTAAGGAATCACAGGAGCCAGTCTCTGCTGACTACTTGTCATCACAATCGAGTCTTCAGAAGCGGTTTGGCGATATTACAGCGTCAAATGCATCGGATCTAGCAGATCAAGGATTCAAAGCGGACCAGATCCATCATGAAAAGTATCTAAATATGCGATATGAAGGATCTGATACTAGTCTTATGATTCTGGAGCCGGCGGGCTCCTCCGACTTCTTGAACGAGTTCCGCACTCGTCATCGCAGAGAATTCAACTTCAACTCCGAAAGACCTGTCCTTGTCGATGATATTCGTGTTCGCAGCATTGCTTCCTCCAAGGTGCGAACGGAAAAGAGTCCTCTGGTCCAGCTGAGGGAAGCTCAACTGAAGGATGTTACTGTTGCACCGGCCGGCACCACCAAAGCATACTTTGATGGACACTCGACCCGCGTTAACACATCTGTTTATCTTCTCAACGATCTCGAAAAGAGCACACGAGTCCATGGCCCTGCTATCATCATCGATAACACACAAACTATTGTCGTTGCTCCGAACGCAACTGCTAACATTCTGGAGACTTGCATTGTGATTGACCTAGAGGAGACCAAGGCGTCTGCTGAAGGGGAATCTTCCCAGATTGACCCCATTCGATTGAGTATCTTCGGTCACCGCTTCATGTCGATTGCTGAACAAATGGGTCGCACATTGCAAAAGACCTCAGTATCGACTAACATTAAGGAGCGCTTAGATTTCTCATGTGCTTTGTTTTCTCCCGATGGGGGTCTAGTGGCTAATGCACCGCATGTTCCTGTTCATTTAGGTTCTATGCAGTTTGCTGTCCGCTATCAGCACCAGAAATGGAAGGGTAATTTGAGAGATGGTGATGTTCTTGTTTCCAACCATCCCACCTCGGGAGGTACTCACTTGCCTGATATTACGGTATGCTTTCTCGTAGTTAGTCGTACGTTTCAGCTAATATACACAGGTTATAACCCCCGTATTCGACCGTCCCGGAGGCAGCGAAATTATGTTCTACGTAGCCTCTCGAGGCCACCACGCTGATATAGGCGGTATCCTCCCTGGCTCCATGCCTCCCAAGTCCACTGAACTCTGGCAAGAGGGTGCAGCCATTGAAGGAGATAAGATAGTTAGCAATGGTGTTTTCGACGAAGCACGAATGCTTGAGCTCCTAGTCCACAAGCCAGCCCAATACCCAGGCTGCTCAGGAGCTAGATGTGTCAGCGACAATATGTCAGACCTAAAAGCGCAGATCGCCGCCAATACTCGTGGTATTACATTAATCCAGGCCCTCTTCGCTGAGTATGGCGTAGAGACAGTCCAAAAATACATGTACGCTATTCAAGCGACAGCCGAAACCGCGGTACGGAATCTTCTGAAAAGTCTCCACGAGCGTTTCGGTGGACAGCCGCTAGAAGCAGTCGACTACATGGACGACGGAACTCCCATCCAGCTTAAGGTCACGATCAACGGCGAAGATGGATCAGCCGTCTTCGATTTCTCTGGTACGGGACCAGAGGTCTACGGCGGGTGGAACGCCCCCATCGCTATTACACATTCAGCAATTATTTACTGCCTCCGGTCCATGATCAACGCTGAAATTCCACTAAATCAAGGCTGTCTCTCTCCAATCGACATTCAAGTCCCTTCACCTAGCATTCTCTCCCCAACGAAGACCGCAGCAGTCGTCGGCGGAAACGTCGTCACTTCTCAGCGCATTACGGACGTCGTTCTAAAAGCTTTCCGAGCCTGCGCAGCCTCCCAAGGCTGCTGCAACAACCTCACTTTCGGCGCGGACCAAACCACGAACCCGGAAACCGGCGAAATAATCCCAGGATTCGGCTACTATGAAACCATCGCAGGAGGCAGCGGCGCTGGCCCTTCTTGGACTGGTGAATCAGGAGTCCACGTGCATATGACCAATACCAGAATCACAGATCCTGAAATCCTCGAGAAACGCTATCCCACTCTTCTCCGACAGTTTAGTCTCCGAACAGGCTCCGGAGGGAAAGGAGCCAACCCCGGTGGTGATGGCGTGGTACGAGAAATCGAGTTCCTGGCTCCGATGCAGTGCTCTATTCTTTCTGAACGCAGAGTTCATCGGCCGTATGGACTTGAGGGGGGCGAAGATGCTAAGGCGGGATTGAATCTTTGGGTTTCGAGGGATGATGAGACTGGCGAGGAGAGACGGGTTAATATTGGGGGAAAGAATACGGTTACTGTTAAGACTCATGATCGGGTTGTTATTCAAACTGCTGGAGGTGGCGGTTGGGGAGCTGCTAAGTAGAAGGATAGTGATTCATTCATACCCTTAGTTTTAATAGAGTTGACTGTACTCCTACTTCCTTTGTTGGCCTGCTCTTGTGGAAGGTAAAGGTTACGTTCAATTTGCACATCCCTTAGTTGATCTGTCCTTAGTAATAGCGCCTAGTAATGCCACATGGGTTGTTTCCAATTCCTGGCGGGTGTTGCGCCGAGTTGGGGAAATCTTTCCAGGGATGTGAAGTTGACGCGTTGACCACGCTAACTTTTTTTTATGGACATCTATTTTGCGCCAATAGGCATATCCCCGAATTCGATTATGAAACCGTTCTTTTCTTATATTACCCTCTTAATCCACTTACGAGAGTCATTCTCCCTACTCAGACCTATTCTTAATAAGTCCATAAGGTCATTTCGCCACGAGCAACGCTGGCGCGGGTTTTCTCTACTAAACACCTTCAATGCAATGACTTCCACTAATGACTTCACTTCACAACCCAAATTTTGTACGAGCCGATTGAGGGAGTGGAGAGACTTGAATTATATAGACTGGGAGGATACCACCCAGTGACAATAGGCGACCACTTTCATGGTCGTTATCGGATAGTTCATAAACTCGGTCATGGGTCCTATTCCACTACCTGGCTAGCCCGGGATGAAAAAATCATGAAATATGTTGCTATCAAAGTATGCACGGCAAATGCGAAACCACAAGAAATTGATATCCTATCGAAACTTACTAGCCGTCGACCTTGCTCCGATAAAAGTCCAGGTGAAACAATGATCCCCTCCATCATGGACAAATTCAGCATTCAAGGCCCAAATGGCCACCATGATTGCTACGTGAGTATCCCGGCCAGAGCTAGTCTCGCGGGCGTAAAAGATGGGTCATGGATCCGCTTGTTTCAACCCAATGTCGCTCGCATATTGGCTGCGCAACTTGCCCTTGCTGTCGAGTTTATGCACTCGCAAGGATATGTCCATGGGGATCTTCATCTAGGAAATATCCTTCTTAAATTATCGCCCAGCTTTGATGATCTCTCAATCGAAGAACTATACGAAAGATATGGACCACCAGAGATGGATCCAGTAATTCATTTAGATGGAAAACCGCTTCCTCCCGGTGTCCCATCTCATGGCATTGCACCAATATGGCTCAGGGAAGCAAGCGAAGATATCTCTCCTGAGGAAGCTAGAATTCTGCTCTCGGATTTTGGCGAAGCTTTTCGCCTTCACGAGAGTCGAAATACACCTCTCATACACCTCTGGTGATTCGTCCCCCCGAAGCTCGATTCGAACCCCAAAATTCTTTGTCTTTCCCATCAGACATTTGGACACTTGCTTGCACTATTTGGTCTGTCATCGCCCAAAGACCGTTATTTGAGGGTTTCCTCGCTACAGAAGACGACATGACAACTGAGCTTGTTGATGCTCTTGGTATTTTACCACCTGAATGGTGGACTAGATGGGAAGGATGACAAGGTAGATTTACCGAGGACGGCGCGCCATTAAACAGAAATCCTTTCAGGTCATGGGACGACCGCTTTGAGGATAGTGTGCAGCAGCCGAGGCTGGATAGCGGGATTGAGGCATTTGATCCCCGAGAGAGAAATGCTGTTTCGTCAATGTTACGGGCGATGCTCTCGTTTAGACCTGAGGACCGCCTTACTGCTAAGCAGGTTCTTGAGTCTGAATGGATGGTGAAATGGGCTTTACCATGTTATTATAGAGTCAGAGCAATGTAAGGTAATGATACCCTGGACAGTTAGCTTGTTAAGGCTGCATTGACGAGGGAAGGGTTGCGTTCTACGCTATCCATAGTATTGTATAGCGTGTAACACTCCCATTTGATCAAAATATAGAAAAACTGCAGGACAGCTGTGTAGAAGTATTCTAGAAGCCCTGAATTGATGCGGATGCAAATCTTCCGAATACAAAAGCACCAACAAACCTCGGCTACTCGGAACTCTCCGTTCAAGAAATCTCGGGGAAAACAATACACAATTACATCCTTGTTTAATTTCTAGTATCTTACTCCTTTACCCTTTCGTTCGCTAAAATCTACCGGGAAACCTCTTCAAGCTCCAGGAAACTCCCTTCCATTGGTTATTAACTGAGCGAGTCGTCTAAGAGACAACGCGTTTATTGCTATTGACGACTCATTACATTACAAAACAACATGGGGTCCACGACACAAGAGCAAATATACCCCCCAGAAATGGCAGAAACCATCGAACACTTCCGGAAAATCCCCCAGTGCGCTAACATCCTCGATCAACCGCACGGGGAGGTAGTGAATCCAGTGGGATCTCGCGTTCTAACAAACGCGCTATTCAACGAAACTCTATCGCTGAATAACGGGATCCTGAAATCTCTTTTCATCATTAAGCGTCTGCAGGTTAATGGAGCCGCTGCGCATGAAGGACATTTGTTCCTTGACCTTGGGAAAGGGATTACTGGCCAGAAGGGCGTTGCGCATGGAGGGTTTCTTTCCGCCGTCATGGATCAGGTAACGGGTGCTTTGCTCGGGAATGTTGGGATCGATGGGGGGAAAGGGATGTGGACGGTTGCTCTGAATGTTGCGTATCGTAATCCGGTGTTCGTGCCGTCGGTGGTAATAGTTACGGCGAAGGTTGGGAAGATTGAAGGGAGGAAGATTTGGGTTCATGGTGAAATAGAGGATTTGGATCGGAATATTTGTACCACGGCTGAAGTTATCTTTGTTGTGAAGCGTCAACATACAATATAGCTGTGTGGTTAGGATAGAGGATGGACTTTTGTTAGGAGCGGTATTAGAATATAGAAAGCTGGATGGGATAGACAATCATAAAGAAATTTGCAGTCATCGAAAGACAAAACACAGTATTACAAGCTACCAAGCTAGAGTGACTATGGAGGAGCTGTTTAGATGAAGATCCACTAGACTGATCAGGAGGCTCTGAGAGATGATGTACACAATGCCACCTCGTAGAGGGATATTTACTAGAATAAACATTACTCTATTATCTAGGGAATCTATCTCTAATGATATACAACTTGGTATCATATAAAACATATCAACCCCTGTCCTTCCCCAACTCACCCTCGCCCTTCTTCTGCTTTCGATACCTTCCCCAACTAACCAACATAAATCCAAGTGAAGTAACCAGCCCTAGTCCCGCGAGCCCAACACCCATATACAAAGCCCCCCGATATCCCCTCAACACATTCCTCCCTCCATCATTAACATGGGACTCGACCGTCCCTGCAAATCCCAAACCCATTGAAATCGAATAATTGACCACAGTCGTAACCAAAGAAGCAGCGAGACCCTGGTGCTGTCTCGGCATGGCATTACTCAGAATCAATGTCCCAGAAGGGAACGACATATCCATTCCCCAACAGGTGATAATGCTAGTCACGAATGCCTGAGCCCAGTAGGTCTGGTTCACCGGCACAGTGGCGAAGATAGCTAATCCTGCGGTAAACGCGACCATGGAGCAGAACATTATGAAGCTTGCTGGGACACGGCCTAGTAAGAAGCCAGTAACAAGGGCAGCGATCGAACCGGAGACAGGCGCTGCGGCAAATTTCGCGGTAGCAAGTAGTGGCGTGTCGCCTTTGATTACTTCCATGAATTGGTAAAAGTAGTAGACTATTATACCAAAGCTGGACCATCCGCAGGCGATACATCCAAGTACCCAGGCCAGTTCACCGACGAAGGCGGATTTAGGGAGAAGCGGGCAGATTGCGTTCCTTTCGACGTAGCCGAAGAGAGCAAGGAAAAGGAACCCGACGATTAGGAGAACGTACGTGTACGGCGTTTTCCAGCCGACTAGCGCCGCTTGGTTCCAGGCGAAATTGATAAGAACCATTCCTGAAATACCGGTCGATGCGCCGAGAAGGTCGAGTCTTGTCCAGAAGCGGATGTTATCATCGAATTTTGGTCGGGGAGTGTATGGAATGACCAGGAGGCCTAGTAATGCGAGCACGGCGTTTACCATACCCATAACCCAGTATCCCCATGGCCACCAGACTAGCTGAGCGAAGATGGAGCAGAATACGCCACCGACGATATACCCGCTTGGTGCGCTGGCGCCGAATAAACTGAATACCATCTGCTTGCGCAGACCCGGTGGATAAGTTCGACCGAGGATGGCGACACCGTTGGGAAGGACTAAGGCTGAGCCGATTCCTTGGAATGCACGACAGCAGTCAAAGAAGATTTGGTTTGACCAGACGCTGAAACCGGCTAAGACAGACCATAAGGCGAACCAGGCGAAGCCGACAACGAACATAAGACGATGGCCATAGACATCGCCTAGACGGCCAGCTACAAGGATAAAGGTACCGACTGTTAAACTAAAAGCAGCAGCAAACCAACTCATTTCTCCAGGATTCTTGGTGCGGAAGCTGTGGCCAATAATGTGAACAGGGATGATAGAGAGGGCCAAACATGCTTGCGTCATGAACTGTGCGAGACAAAGGACAGTGACGAAGATAGCTTCCTTCCAGATGGATTTTGGAGGTGCAAGTGAAGACTGCGAGGTTTCGATCCGCGTCAGAGCTTCGGGCTCATCATTGCGCCGAGTTGGCTCTTTTTCGAGGTCGGGATTGGCGTCTGACTCCGAAGAGCGTGGACGGTTGGAGCGTTCGTCCGTCATGGTTGACTGAAAGTTGTATGTCGTGAGGTGGAGGAGACGATGGAAAATTTATCTGTTATCTGATCTTTATCAGCCTCTGTCAAGCTTTGCCCGTGGGCCACATTTCGTGATTTAATATTGGTGCAAAGCGCTTCGGTGGACCAGGAAGAGAATGTTCCATGGGTCCATCTCTTGTGTACTATATCTTGGACTTCGAGGAAGACGTAGTTCCTGAAAAATTCTCTTGGAGGAAGAATATTAGTTAACTTGGGCTCTTTCACAGTCGCATTTCGTAGGCGAGGCTAATGGAAGCCGACGGAAATCCTCCGAGAAAATTGCCGATGGACTTGCCGAGGTGATCATCGGGATCGGATCTGGCCGTGAAAGATCCGGCACTGATTGATAATGATGAGTGATATATTATTAACATTCTAAATTATTTGTACTGTGTAAACTAAGAGAATAAGTGATTATACTCGATTATCTTCTCTAATTACTGAAAATCTGTTGACTTGCGAATAGCGTAGGTCGCAGTCCTCTAGATAAATCTTCTACTTTCAAGTATATATATGCATTTTCACAGACCGGATTCTGGCTACCAAGTAGGAATTTCCTTTTTAAGGAATAGCCGCTTTTATGAGGATGCTCAGGGTCTTACTTGGTGCGTGTTTCTTCTCAGAATGGCCATGTGCGCACTAAGTACCCACACCTGTATTTTATTAGGACTAATATAAACATTATCTCTCATTGAGGCCTCTTAAAAACTCGTTGTCTACCATCTACTCAGGTAATGATGCGAGCGGGAAGCCAGCGGTGGACTATTATTATCTAGTATATAGCAATTCTAAAAATGGAAATAGTCCTACTTTAGCGCTATCTTCGGTAATCCCCGCATTTTGCTCCTCCAAGCTATAAATATAGGTATTTTCTCTTTGCCAGATAGATTCTCTTCCCTATATAGAGCATCTTACTTCTATTACCCGTTTTCTTTTTAAACCTAAATACGCCGGTGCGCAAAACAAAAGATTCATGAATAACTAGCCGCGAGTAATTATAATCCCTTACCTTGCTTTCCTGTCAACTATCACGAAGAGCAAAATATTTAGATACAAATTGTGATGTGATTGATCTCTATGTATTATCTTTATTGTTAACTGGCAGGAGATGTTTACATCTCTTGCAGAACTGGATTATGCCAAGCAGAGAGAGAGAGAGAGGTACGAGGTGAAAGGAAGTAAACACAAGGTGATCAGGCTATACAGGTAGCGTATATTTATTAAGAATTAATTTTTTGTGGTTAGTTAAACATGGAAGTTCTGCCTTTCTTACCATCCGCACTTCCTAGTCCTAGTGTATATAAAGTCGTTGTACAGCCCGTGTACCTATCGTATTAGCTAACCTTAGTGATAGTTCCACAGCGATCCTAACCTGCTATCACCACCTCCCACCTCCCACCACTTCCCACCACTCTTTCACCACCTTTTCACCGTCCTCTTACATTGACCATGGAACCATCCGTACCTTCGTACCAAGTGTTCTCGGCAGCTACTATCGCCAGAGGTGAGTTTACAAATATCACCGACGTTGATGCCGTTCATCGTCTCGCTACAGCCTTCTCACCAGAGCTTGCTCATCTGAAAAATGCGAGCGCCACCGTGGAATCGGGAAGTATGATTCCACAGGGCTGTCTGGGACCTGAAAACGAGACGCCTTCAAGACTCCTTCTAAAGGAGGATTTCCCAGAAGTCAACCGGACCCTCATCAGCTTACTGGGGTTGAAATGGCTCCTGCAGGATGACTATGAGTCTTTCACAAGCGGCCAGAAAGCCGATACGAGGCTCACCACTGAGTCGTTCCGACGGCTACGAGAATTTTACTTGACTAGACTCCCGGGTCCGGATGATATCTATGCGCTTCTAGTCTTGATGGTCATCGATGATATTGGGAAGGATCATCGTCTCCTGGATATGGTTACGCAGGCGACCGACGACTCTAACGCCACGAATCATTCAGATGTTGTTTTCGAGGCCGCAAAGCTGGGCCTAATTCCGGCTGTTGGCACACTCCCAGCCAACTATCAAAGCGATGTTCTCGTGGCTCTCGATTTAGGGTCGAAGCTCAATATTTCACAGTTAGCACAAGCCGAAAATATCCCCGCGTCACTGAATGGCTTAAGTGGTTTGCAGGGTTATAAGCGTGCTTGGGATCTGAGATTTATGGCGACATTCTTGGACGTCGCCGGCGCTGCGGCTCATGCTAGTGCTCGTGGCTGCGTTGCGATGACCGAGGCTGTCTTCCAAGCGTACATAACAACGATCAATATTCTGGAAGATTTCGTTCATGGTCGCATAAGCTCGCAACTGGTCTGTTACAACAGTATTCTTGAGGCCAGAGCAGACGCTCTCATCCAGGATGGGTTTGTCCCTTTGTCAACCTCCAGCGATGATGACCGTGCCCTCCTTCGGCTTCTCTGTATGGGGCGCGTGGCCAGCAAGGACCAAGCAGGACTCTTCCAGCAGGCCTTCCACGGGCTCCCACTAGCTCTGAAGCATGATTTGGTCAATGGCTTGAATGTGAACGGCTTGTCCGATGGAGTCGGAGTTATCCCATACTATGCTCCTGGGCTATTAGCGGTGGCGCTCAGAAACACCACAGACAAGGCCGACGCGTCGTTGATTCGAGCGATACAGGCCTTTATGAGGTTCCTGGCAAGGGTATATGACGGATTAAGACCGGAGCCGGGTGCACCAAGTGGTGTTATTGAACGTGACTTATCGTTCGCGCAGGACACTATCAAGAGCGATACTTTCAGGGAGAATCCCGATATATTGGATGAGACTAGCCTACCGTGGAAGCAATGATTATTTACAATATGCGGCGTGCAGGTGCGTTGTTTTTAAGGCTTCTCGATGATGGTATGGTCAAGATCCAAGGCCTTGTTCTTATAGCTAAGGGACGCAATTTGAATAGGTAACCGATTAAATTATAAGATTAAATATTACGTTTTGCTCTCGTCTCCCTGACAGATGCAATTGAATAGCTCAACATTTCAAGCATCTCACAACAGCCAGCCCAGCCCTAAGAAGAGGAGGAAGTCTCCCGTTGAACGGCTCCTTCCTTCGAAGCCTTACTCTGTTCATTTTTGGCCAGGTCCATCCATCTGTCTTTTGCCGCAACACCGTCCCAGTTCGGATTATTGCAGTTGGCTTTCGCCTCGTTCAACCACCCCATCCAATATTTCGTCGACGGCGCCAGACCACCGTTCACAACCCAGTCTATCTCACCAGTCTCTTGAATTGCATACGACAGGGTTTCCGTATAGTTGCTTTGGCCGCTGGGTTTGTCCTTTACGAGCTCCACGTTATACCTCCTCATATCCCAGGTTTGCTTTTCCGACGTCAGCACCGCTATGGCCCAGTACAGCATGTTGAGGATAATGTAAGCGACACCAATTGCAATTTGCATCGTTCTCCCAGCGTTGCTCAAAAAGATGATTGCTGCCATAAGCAAGATAGTGCTGCTCGCCAGAAGCAGTTGGTGGGGCCTGCCGTTGAAAGCGTAGTGGCAGGTATCCATGCCTCCGTAAAGTTCTCTCGTAATCTCCTCCGGGCAGTGTACGACAACAAACGCTCCTCCACGCGTCTTCATGACAATATCACCTGGCGGAACGCCTGCACCTGCTGCTCTGTGCGAGAGTTTTGGATACCATAGCGACGAGAGGCAGGCTGTGCTTGTTGATAGGGCCATGGTGCCTAGGCCAACGAGGGCCACTCCATCGTGGATGACACCCGCCCAGATGAGAAGCCCGGCGGTCATGGCAATTGAGATGACAGTAACAAAGTTCAACGGACAGAGTAACCGGACAGGCACGCTAACAAACTGGTTGCCTGGGCCTCCAAGTTTTGAATCCCTCTTCTCGATATCCCCAGTGTACTCGATGTTGTACACTCGAAATTCGTACGGCGCCAGAGACCCGATGTTGTGTATGACGTCGGCGAAGTAGTTCAGTTCGGTGAACTTGTTGCCCGAGTACACGCCCAGAATGGTGACATCTGGAATAGAGGGAAGTCGAGCCGGCCGGTCAGGGGCGACGAGAGTGGTGGGGGCCGGCAAAATGCGTGGAAAGCCCCCAAGGAAGGAAGCTGTAATGGGTTGCTTATATTTCTCAATCGTAGACCCTCCTATCACGGCCAGAAGACCAACTGCGGAGAACGACCAACTTGGGTCCGACGGAGCTAGAGTTGTGGGAAACCAGCTCATTGCAGGAACCTGATGTCGAGGACGTTCAGAAATCTGGTGTGGAAGTAGGCTTAGAACGACAAAGGGGGTCAAGCAATTGCTTGAAGCTTTCAATGGTCAATGACGGAGGGCAGGGACATCGGTACTATTAAGGCCTTGGGCCAGAAATGTGCCCATGCTTGGAGCTAGACTATAGCTGATTGTTTACTGCTTCGGAATGAAGCCCCTCACCCTAATGCGCATCAAAATTTTCTCTAAAGAAAGGGATACAGTATGTATACCCACAAAGCATACGAAAATCTTTGTCTACTCCACTGTGCTTGCATAGATCTGCAGTGACATGACTAGATAGCTGAGTCCACCAGCTCGCTCGCACGACTCTTGCCTAATGTGGCTGGCTGCGAGCCTAGTGTATGTAGATCATGCTTTTATGTTCGGCCGAAGCTGATGGTTGATGTGACAGATCCGGTTCTTCACTCATCTGTGGAGATATGATGGAGATCTACAATCTGCGCCTGCACAATCACGAACCTATGGGAAACTAATATGTATTTAGTTCGAAAAAAAACTTCCTTAGCTCTACTACGTACTCTAATCTGTCCACTTGGACCATTTTCTTAGGTGTTCTCGTTTGACAATGTCCCCGTCCCACCACTTCCACCGGACACTCCGTCCATGTACTTCTTCATTGTGTCGTCCAGCACTCCTCCAGTCACGTACCGGCCCACAATATCTCCCATAAGTTGGCCTTGCGTGATGAGTCCACAGTGGACCACGTCCTGCATCAGTTCGGCAGTGGTATGTCGGTTAATGCCACGCTTGACACGTCCTGTTGGTGAATGGGGTCAGATAAAATTCCAAATTAGGGGTCATAAAGGTAAAGCCGATGTCTTACTCCTCATGGCAGTGGTGTTGGGCTTGTTGATCTTAATTTCGTAAGGCTTCAGCGACGAGATCGGATAGTCAACCTTGAGGCCAATTTCGTGGCCCCAGCTTTTGACGGTGTACACGCCCGTGTGTTCGAACGAGAATTCACGGTTGTCTGGTTCCTCCGCCATTTTCTTTTCTGCGTAAGAGGTCAGAGGTGGATCCTAAGCATGAACAAAGCGTGTCTTACGATCGGCAGAGCCTTTCTGCTCGATTTCTCGCAAAATGTTTTCGATGGCATCCTTCTCCTCTGTGTAGAGTATGTCGTCAGTCCCCAGTAGTTCTTGCAAACAGACCCCTCCAGACTTCAACCCCAAAGCATACATACTGTAAATGATGATGCCCCGCTCGAAGCTGTTTTCGGAAGAATAGGAAATGAGGAAGAAAGCATCGATAAAAGCGACTAGGCGAATCTTGCCAGCCCATTGCTTCTCGTCAATCCATATCTCCCAGGGATGTATATCGCTTTCCCGTCCTAGTCAGCCTCATTTGTTCCTACACCAGCAGTGCCGTGAGAATGATATTGAGCATGAGTACACACCAGTCACATTGGAGGGTTTTGTCCTGTATGGATCTTCCGAAAATGCTGAACACTCGATGATAAGAAAACATGGTGAGTGCTCGAGGGAGACACGACGGATGGGATTTAGCAAGAAGACAGCAAGTCTTCGGGATCAGTTCGGGGAGAGGATGTCCAATACAGTCGCGTCATTCTTGGTGATAGCCTCGAGTCCTAAATACTACTTCAATGTCCTCCAAGTTGGCACTTTCCTGCAGAGTGAAGCGATCTACTAGTCAGAATGGCACAGATCCATAAGATACGGAGACAACATCACGTACCCACAAATAGCTCCATCCCGAACTGAGAGCTGAAAACACATCACCTCCACTAACAAGGGTGTATGTGTGCCGTGGCTGGCTGTCAACTCCGCGTGGAGCCCGACAACAAGCAATGGAGGAGATTGATCTCGCCAGCACTGGCATCTTCAGATTTTTGTTGCAGCGCCAAACTCAAACACGATCGGCGTCTTGCCCCATATCAGAGACCCTGGCAGACGCGCTAGGACCTGTCGGAAAGGCTTGTTACTGGCTAACAGATCAGCCATTGGGTTTTAAGCGGATGCTGTGGAAATACAAATTCCAGCTGAAGAGTCCCCATCACTCCTCCCGGCTCAACAGGGAAGGAGATGGAAAAAGATTCATGGAGACCTGACCGCTGCTCTTGCATGATAACTCCAGCTAGCGCTTCAGGATCGTCATTTGTCTCATCGAGAAATTGCATATCAGAGAGTCCTTGCACCTCCTTGAGGAGCGAGGAATCCGCACAAACCCATCCTAATTCCGAACGCCAAGTGTGTTTAGGAAGACCTTATCCATTACAACAGATACTCCTCCCGGAAAACACCCCAGCATGTCTGTAATCTCAGATGCGTCTTCCTTTTGGCAGAAAAGGGCCCGCGAGATCCAGGATGCATCCTCTACCTGGGCTGGCGGAGTCCGTGAGGCCAAGGAAATATCGAAGATTGCCTTGGATCCTTCTCGAGACCAGGAGGGCAAACTGCGCAGCATCCTTTATACCTTCTTTCGACCAACCATCCAACCAAGGTTCTACGATGACACCAAACCAGACGAACCGGAGCAGTCCGTGGGAGTTTTCAACCGATCCTCCATGGAACCGACTGTTCGAACCCCTGTCCGGATGATTGATGTCGACACTCGCAATCTGGTGCCCACGTATAATCTGTCCCGCGATGACCGATACTGCATGATTTCCCACAGCTGGAAGGGGAGAGAAATCGATCACGGCTATTTCTCCAAAGCCAAACAGCGGGACGCAGACAGCGGTATTGAAAATGACGTGAAGGCGGTAATGGACCAATGCGAGGAGGACCTTAAGCTCGCCGAGGAGAGACTGGAAGACGTTCTCAAATCGTGCCAAGGTTCTTCAGTCAAATTCGATAGCGTCGATGACCTCCTTTGCCGTCACACTGCAGCAAAACAGGCAGACGGCGGGCTTGCTTCGGCGCGAAAGAAATACGGTGAAGCCATTGCCAATCACGACAATGTAAAAAAGGGGGACCAAGCTCATATCGGGCTGCTGAAGCATTTACTGCAGGCCGAATTGAACTCACCACGACTGGTGATACGGGCGAAAGCAGAGCAACAACAGCGTGAAATGCAGGACATGGCACAGGCTGAAGTGAAAAAGGTAGAACAGGCCGTGGATAAGGCCAAGGAGGATCTGGATCGGGCCGTGGTGAAGCACAACGAGAAAATAGCGGACATTAAGTTTTTCGAAGCAAATCGCCAGGTCTCCTACGCCCTCGAGGACGCTTTCGGCGCTCTGCAGCGCAAGAAGTCTGCGGTCAAACTGGATAACTCCATTCGCCGCGCGAAGGATATCTTCGAACAGAAGGGTTACCACGCCGTCGGGAAGAGATATGTGTGGCTAGATACCTGCTGCATTGACAAGTCCAACAGCCATGAGCTGACCGAATCCCTGGCTCTCATGGGAGACTGGTACGCAAGTGCCGATTTTTGCCTGGTGCACCTTGACACCGATAGATCAGACGAAGAATGGCTTGACGAATGGGATAACTGGAAGTCTACCAAGGATTCGAGACCGCCGGTCTGCATTCCCAGGTTCAACGAAGCTCTCGAACCCGAGAAACGATGGTCGCAGCCCGAAGTTATCCCCAAATTCGACGAAATTATCAACCGCGCGCCCGAGTGGGCTACTCGTGGCTGGACCTTGCAGGAGTTGGTACTGAGCAAAGTGACGTATTATGTCAACCATTACTGGCAGCTGCTGGATCGACCAGTTGACATTCTGGGCCCCTATTACTACATTTGCCCTCTCATCGGCGTGTATATCGGCAATGAGAAACTTACCCCAGAGGATCAGAAGCATTGCGAGGTATTGAAGGATATAAATGCACTGGAAGAACTCAGCGGGATTAAGCGGCGTGACGATGTGAATGAGTCGCAAGTATGTCTTTTCCCAATGTGACGAATAGCTTTTAGTCGATTAGTGTCGGCTGCTGACCTGGAATTCTAGCCCGAAACGGTAAGCGTTCAAAAGGCGCATATGCTGATAGTGATCCTCAAATTGTTCGGTTTCCGAGCCCCCAAACACATAAACGAGGATAATGCAAGAGCGCACGTAGCCCAGATTGTCCGCGATATGACTGAACAACTATCCTCCCGCCAAGAAGCCGTTCAGCCGGCAATCGGAACTTTGGAGGATATTTGCAAGCGCATGGGGATTTCTCCGGAGAAGAACGAGAAACACGTGGTTGACATGCTGTTACGCGCCCTAGTGGACGAGACCAGGGAGCTCGTCACCAAGGACAGAAAGTATATCGCGGCATTCAGTAAGGTGGAACCTCTCAAAAGCTGGGTCGGGGGTACTGGCAGAAATACCTTCTCCGCGCACCGCGTCATGATGCTAGCATCCGATCGCAATTGCACTGTGGAAACGGACAAGGCGTACTCATTGATGGGTATCCTCGGAGTGCAATTCCCGGCATTTTCGGCTGAGGGGCTGACCAAGGCCCTATCTCGGGTGATCGACGAAGTGATTATCACGTCCAATGATGTTTCCGTCTTCAATTGGACTGGCGAGCATCATGGAAGCCCACTTAGCGGGAGATCTCTGTACCCTTCGAACATCGACGCGTTTTCCCGGAGCATCCAAGGCTCAGGGAAAGCTGAGAGGAATGCGAAACTTGTGGAGATATTTGAAAGAGATCGCCTCGAACAGCCAGAAGTAGCTAAGCGCATCAACAAGCTCCTAGGTGGCGTTATCGACTCCGTCAAGTATCTACACGATGCTAGTCCAGTCCTCCGTTGGCTGCAATCGCTCGGGGACTTTATTAAAGAGGCTATTTTTGAAGAGCTCCAACCCAACCTCGAAAACCTGGAAAAATTACTTAGGTTTATTGAGAATGTGGCCAAAAGTCAGAGCAATGCAGAAGAGGATCAGGGGGATGCGGATGCTGCAGAGAAGGTGGACACACAACCTGAGCAGGGAAGCGAAAAGAATGATGAACAAAAAGGGAATAGCCAAGGCGGCTTCCGAGTTCCTAAGTTTGGAGCACCTTCCCTTCCTTTCAATAAAAATGGCAAGGACCAGGGGGGTTTGTTGTCAAAGTTTGGGAAAGGGTTTGGAAAGGAAGAAAACCCCCAGTCGGCTGAGAAGATTGCGGAAATAGAGGCAGCAGATGCGAAACTTCGTGACCTGGACCAGCCGGTCGACGACTATATCAAAGACCTACGCAAATGCCCTGGGCCGAATCCCGTTAAGGTTCCTGAGGCACTTGCGAAGGCACTGGAGGATAGCCCAGCACCTCCGTTGGATGCCGATGAACCTCGACCGACTTTGCAGCAGAAGCCTGAAGTCACCGGCAAAAAGATGATTTGTCCAAATCCCATCACCGTGACAAGCTCGGGCATCAAGGGGGCTTTCGACATCCAAAGAGTCATTATCAATATGCTCCAGCCAGAGAAGCTTCGTTTACAGGTGAAGAACGCAGCAAGTCCACACGAGAAGATTAGTGGCTGGTGCACAGTCAGCACTGGTTTTGCTCTGGCAATAGTCGGTTTCTCCTGCGAGAAACACGTACTCGAACAGCAGCTAGACGTGGGTGACGTGATCAACCACACCATTTTATCCGACATGCAACCCACCGAGGACGAGCCAGATGGCCCGAAAGAGGAAAAGGCCAATGGTTCTGAACCTGCAGTTAAGGAGGAACCGACCGAAACGGAAGCCCCAAAGAAAGAAGAGACGCAAGCCGAAGGCGCTACGGAAGCTTCCCCACAAGAGGACTCCAACGTTTCAAGCTTCCTCATGAATTACGGAAATACGCAGGAAGAGAGAAAGGTCTCTCGTATGATCAACTTTGTTCAGGAGCCTAACCTCCGCGCCGTAGCGGGTGAATGGGTTCTTGCCAGGGTCTCTGGTGTCCCAGGGGCGAACTGGTTCCTATGTAGATTTGAACTTGGGTTGGGTAAGGAATTTTATGCCCGCCGAATTCCCACCGACGACTTCGACTTTTACGACGCGGTTCCTGAAAAGGGATTGTTTGAACACTGGAGGAGGTACATGATGACCAAGAAGGATATCTTGTGCAGCTCCCTCAGCCTCCATCTTGATGCTAAGAGGTCCGGAAAACTTGCGAAAGATCTGCAGAAGAAAACGCAGCCAAAAGATCAAGGTGCCGATCAGAATGCAGGCGAGGACGAAGATGGCGAATCCAAGTGGGCGAACGTCTGGAACACGATAGAACTCGTCGGCTGGGAAGCCCGGCGGAGGTTTATCGAGACGTTGGCGGAGCACCGTGAGGACCTGGAGGGGATCCTGGGAGAGCTTGCCCTTAAGAATGTCCCATCACGGCTTCAGGCAGCAATCCTTGACTTTAATGCTCGTAAGAGCTTACTACCCCTGATGTTCCACTCAGGACAGCAGGTCCATATGTTTTAATTGACTTGAGAAACACTGGCACGGGTTAGATTATGGTTACTGAGAAAATAATGCCAGTGGGCCGCCGTTGGACGAGATATCGCCCTATCATGCGGCGCAGTATTATATGTGGTGGCTTTATTGACATACATAGGTAGACAGAATGGACATGCCCTTTTACAATATTTCGATCGGCCAAGCCGAGCCAGCTGGATTATTTAATAGCTCGAATTAGACCCTAAACTGGAGCAGTGGCAGTCGGTTTCTTGTCCAACCGCGTAGCATTGTATGCAATTAAAGTGAATATGTGACAATGGACCGTTTGGTCGTACGAGTCTTTCGATCATTAGGTATTATATTACTAGGTAAATATAGATAGATAATGTAACTAGTGCTTCCAGGAGTAGAGAATATATATTAGTATATTATGGAACTAATAGCTAGCTTATGAAGAGTAACACCAGTATTCTTAATATAAGGGAGGTTTTTCTAAGATACTAAAGGTTATAACTATGCATATAATGTAAGTCTTTGTCTATCCTCACAAAGAGACCTCTATAACATTCAGACTCCGTATACCTTATTAACTGGTTCATAAGATCTCCCCTTCAGCACAGACGGAAAATAGCAATACCAACCAGATCTATCAGCGAGTCTAGAACCCTTGGGGAGAGTACTAGATCCCGAGGGTAATAGATCTCCGCCTCCTTGTGTTAGGATACGGGAGCAGCTAATAATAGCGAATACGAGCCTAAACCTGACCCAGTTGCAAGCCATTGACTCTATGACTATAGTGTTTAATTTTATGGACATTGGTCACCTCACGACTAAGTTTATTGGTTGGTCAGATGGAGTATTATTATTTCTAGGCCTGGAAAGACTTGAGCCGAAAAAAGTACTTAAGCGGATAGCGAAAGGTTCATCAGTATTGGTTGCAGCACCGAGAGTCCGGAATCTAAGTTCAATCTACATCTTGAGCGGCAATTTACGTTGACCTGTCGGTCAACTGAAACTGTGTCTTATGGATACGTATTGGTGAGGTTTCCGACGCTATCCTCGATTATGGGTCAGTGGTTTCTGTATATCCTGAACCTGTCACAAATTCAAGGTCGTGAATCGGGAAGCGTTGTTCGAGATCGATCGCAAGTATAAATGAATGATGTCAAAGAACCGTCGAAGTACAGAATCCATTGGGTATGTTTCAGAATAGCCCAATTCTAGGACGTAATTAGATGGCTCTGTATTCATAGCCCACATCAATGATGACTATGTATAATGATATTAGCTAGAAGTTTTTATAGAAGACTAGCCATTATAATCCTCACCACGTCGCCAGCAATTCGAACAGGATTCGGCCCCTCAAGGTGCGTCGTTATGTGTGGTTAGACTTCGGATACGCAGATCGGCGGATCAAGAGTTAAGACACCTGGAAATGGTGATGGCCAAGAAAAATGTCACCCGGTTGGTCCTTCTTTGGTATAAACCAGTTGGTGCTCGCAAGCCATGAGCCCAATTTCTACTTTTAAGTTTAAACAAAGGGTTGGAAACTCACACCAGAGAGCAGATGGAACCAGCCAAAGGTGTCTTATGCCCCGTCAAATCGTTTGTGGAAACTTGGGCGATTTCGATGGAAGCATCCACAAGGTCCTCTCGGAGTCTATGATCGTAGCGTACCAGCAAGCCCCCGTATGATTCTGTAGCCAAACAAGACTGAGTAGACTTCGAAAGCCGTCAACGTCAATATGCGGTCTGGCTCTTTTGAACGTAGAGGGTACATCCGTTGTGACTTTGGCGGTCAAACAAGAATTCGTATCATATACCATTGAAAGAGAATCCACATTATCGGCGCCCGCCAACCCAATGTGTGAATGGCTTGAATGGTATCTGTGACATCATTCAATCTGGTCGTCGACTTTCTAAATGTCTGCAACTCACCGCATTCTACAATGATTATCCACTGATCTCTTGAAATCAAGCGTTATATCAACTCCTACCGAGCACAGTCTTCAGTGACTGGGTATCAAGATGTTGATGCCTTGCCAAAATGATAGACCTTCTTTTCTCTTCATGTGAACCATGTCGGGTGAAACTCGACAGCCGTTTATAGATTTTGCTTTCCGAACGCATGGCTGAACTAGATCATGGCGAAACCAAGTTCGGTGAACACACGGTTATTCTGAGCTTGGAATCGCTCCGTACAAGGGAACAGAATGCCGGGTTCTAGATTCCACTTGGAGCTTTGACACAAATTGTTTTTTGGACTGGAGAACTCATGGAGTCAATACGTCCTAGTATGGAGTTGTGACTAGCTGGTCCTGGAATACTGCTAACTTCGAGAGCGTTAAAGGGGGCGTTCCTGAGTAGGTGCGATTGGAACACAATTTTACATTCTAAGACAGATCTAGATCGTGGAAGTCAGTCCAAACTCTTTGAACGGTGATGTTATAGACTTCTCGCTTGAATATACTGAATAGAGGTTCTTTGCCTTCAACATCAGTTCCCTGTTTTACGGGCTGCTTGCTCCCCATGTCGCCTTTCACCCGTGAAGGTTGATTGATTATAAATACCCCGTTGAAGTTCATGACTTTAAGGAAGGAACTACATGGAAAAGCTCTACCTACAAGTACGAATCGTGGATAGCAAACGACAGTATGAAGGTCATCCTCGTGACACTTTATATGCTATGCGTCAGCCTTACCGCTGCATCGCCTATTGCAGACGATCCATCGTTGCCTACAGGGATTGATACATTCGGCCGTCACTGCAGTAAGTCACTCTTCTCCACTCTATGGTGATGGAGTTATACTCATTGCAACAATAATTCAGAGCAGACATGCCCGTGGAAACCTCCTCAATGTAAAAACTGGGATTGGCATGAATGCAAATGTAACGACGGCAAGAAATGCCATATAAATGATTTCCTGAACCACGGTCCTTGCCATGACTGGGACTGGAAGGAGTGCAAGTGTAATGATAAACCCTGTCAGAAGCCTAATTACTGCGAATGGAAGGATTGGGATCAGAAACACTGCAGGTGT
>MVGC01000256.1:0-33241 GCA_003589665.1 Aspergillus sclerotialis | reverse complement strand
AGAAGCCTCCATAGCCCTCCTAATCTGCTCCTCAACCTCCCGTTCAACATCTCTCTCTTCCCGGTCCTCATCCTCCCCACTATCAACCGCAGTCCCACAAATCCAGTCCAAAATTCCCCACGGGCCGAAATTCCCCTCCGCATCACTAAGCAAATGCATATCAATCCTGCGCGCAATGCCCCCGAGGAAGAAACTCGTCGGCATAAACGTGTACCCCGAGTACGCGAAGGTCTCCTCGATCGAGATCAGCGTTAGGTACAGGGTATACGTTAGCATGTGGAAGCGGAAGAGCATTGCCGGGCCGTAGGTCGGGATGAAGTTGGAAAGGAGGTAGACGAGTGGATGATCGTAGTGCGCTGTTAGCGGGAAGGGCGTGTGCAGTGCGTGGTACCAGGTCTTGTGGTGTTCTGTTACCACTGACGACGTGTTGTGCAGGATGTAGCGGTGGGTTGTGTAAGAAATAACCTGTAGATTGTATGTTAGTTTCTCGGCTTCGAGTATGTATGTATGGTAAGTAGGACGGAGAGAGATCGACGGATATACAGTTAAGTACATACCTCCCTCGCAAACAACCCCCTCAGCAAATCCTTTACCATCTCCCAAGGCATCGGCAATCCCATCGAAACCCGAATCGCACTCTTCATCCCGCAAACCTTTGTCCTAACCATCTCAACCCCAGCCTGGACCGCAATCCCCAGTACCACGTTCGCTAGCCCCCACAGCGCAACCTTGATCTCCTTCCACCGGATCTTCGCCTTCCTACTTCCCCCCGGTAGGCCCCATTCACCCTGCGCTTTCACGACGACCGCCGCAGAGGGCGTTAAGATATCGAATAGGAAGAACGCGAGCGAAGGCAGGACGTAGAATAATAGGCGCACGGTTATGGTCGCGAAGAGCTCGACTCGGAGGGGAGGGTGCGAGAGGACGAGGGTCGACCATGTCATGTAGAAAAATATTAGGTTGAGACTTGTGGTGTAAGAGGAGACCGTGGGGATGAGGAAGAGGGAGAGGACTGGGAGGGAGAAGATTGCGTCCATTGTTTTATTGTTTTTTTCAGTCGTGGTGGTTTGTCTTTATTGATTGATTGATTTCGACCTGGTTGATGGGCGATTCACTTATACATAGTTGTAAATCGTAGTGGATGGTGGAAGCGACAGGAGAATTTCTGTCGCAAACTGTAGGTCTGTCGCATGATGGATTGCTTACTAGACTACTGGGTTAGCAGGTTTTTCGCAGGTCGAAATGTTGGTGGCAGGGAGGAATACCGTTCCCAGCTGATCACTACGTCACTGCGCCACATTCTGTACTCTTATTCTCTATATACATAACGAAGCTCTCAAGTTCTACAATTTAGAGATTGTTGATCAGCTTCCTGTCCATAGATCTCTTTCGCATGTGAGGACTGATTTGGGCAGATTCAGTGGTATAAATTTGGAACAAGCATGTACATATCTATCCTAGCTAACTAGCTAGCCGTCGCATAGAACACAAACAGCTAAAATACAATCCTCCAGGTAAGTCAAGTAGGAACTAACAAGAAGTAAAAACTCCAACGCTAGAACACAACATCAATTCCACCACTACCATGTACAAGAAACATGCCTCATAATCATCCAAGCGAAACAGACAAAGTACTTGGTCGGGTATAAGCGTCAGACATCAAATCGGATTCACCATCGTCGGATGCGGCACAGCAGGAGGAATATCATTACTCGTCATCGTCGACCTCATAACTTTAGCGGATGATGCTCGTCTAGGAGGACTTCGACTATTTCCCGCGCTCCTGGATCGGGACCTATCAGGCGTGATACTCCCTCCGGAACTACTGGTCTTGCCGCCTCGCTTGACCATCTTGCCCAGAATTCCCACGATCTCTGCCGCATCCTCGAAGCTCTCGTCGTCCATGCCTTCTTGCGCGTTGTATACGTCTGCGATAGCTTGCTTTGCGAGATGGCAACAGGCATTTGAATCGTGGATACAATCATATAGATAGGCTGCGTATTCGAGCTTAACCGAGAGACGGAGAGGATGGGAGCCTGGGAGGAGTCTCTCAGCCAGTGCTGAGGCGTGATTGAAGCACGCTGTTGCGGTGGGTGTGTAGTCGATAGAAGGAAGAAGAAAGGAAGAGATTGCTTTTGGTGGTTGGATGGGACCAAGGCCGGGAGGATGTTTTGTGACCTTCATCGCTGTAGCAACAGAACCCTTCTTGGGCGGAGTCTCTATTATATCGGGCTTGGATTTGAACGAGAACTCTCGTGAAGGAGCCTGGGCTACGGCTTCACCGTTTGGTAGTGCACCGTTGCTTTGAAGATTGATGATTCCCGGGCTGTGGATGGCAGGCTGGTTGTGGAATAGAACGAATATATGATAGAACGAAGCCCGTAGCTTGTACGCGAGGACTTTCAATTCCACATAAGGCTCTACCAAGGGAAGGATGAATTCCTCTAGAATCAAGAGACCCTCGCGAGAAAGCCATATTATATGATGGTATAGCTGAAGGGATTTTGTCTCTCTAGTCGTATCTAATCGGCGCAGTCGTCGTGCACGGAGAAGCTTCTTGGAAAGCATAACAGATAGGCCCAAGACTTTGTACAGCATCGCGGATAGAAACGGAGTGTCGAAGCTGGTTGCCGCAGCAAAGTTGCCAAGGGCCTTTTGGTCAACCTCGGAGGAGGCCATCCACAATTCCAGGGAAGCAGGGTCTATAATGAGGCAATTGTCGCTTGCGTCAGCCATGTTGGGTGTGCGCATTGGTATCAAGGATAGATAAATAATCAACAAACAACAATCATTAAAGTAGGTCTGGTAGAAAGAAAGAAAGAAAGCAAGCAAACAGTCAATTAAACTTGGACAAACAGGCTTATAAGTCAAAACATCCCACCAACGCCTTTATCGCAGCCCAAAGATGGAGTAGAAGTGGGAGGAAGTGAAACTGATTGAATGTTGACAATATATGAGCTTACCTCGCTAGCGAGCGCAAACAGATAAAAAAAGCAGATAGCAGATCCTCCTAGTGCAACTTTCAAACGCAATGACCTCCCATGCTCAATCAAGCGCTTACTCCAGGCCTTTCGATCTCTTAATGCTTCAATCGCAGCGCTTAGTCAATCCAGAGAGGATCTGACAGCCAGACGTTAAAGCAATTTCCCTTCCACTTTGTTTCGAACTTGCTGGGCCTTATTTGGTGTTTTCCGCTCCTCAGTGATTTCCGATGCGATCCAGGCAGTCAGCAAGACTCTCGCTGATATACAAGTTAGGCGGTTTGGAAATGACGCCGCCTCCAATGTCAGCTTGCAGATATGTTACAATGCACTCCGGTATTAGGGCTCGGTATCCCGTCAAGACGCTGTTGTACAGTTCCAGAAAAATAGCGACTCGAAAGCACAATCCACCAAATTGGTTTCAATTTTAGAAGACCCCCAAAAATCAAAAATTGAACGACAGTTGCCAATGATGTTTGTTTTTATTTCGGGGATTTTTTGAGCAATGTCGCGCTTCGCAATGGGCTTTTGATTCGGCTGGTGTCAAAAAGCTAAGTCACGCACAATAAAAATAACAATAGAGGCTAGTTGCGCCGGGTACAAAAAGATTGAGTTAGCAGATGAGTCGCAAAGAATAAGAAACTAGCAGACGGTCTGCGATAGGCTCTCGATGCATTGTGTGCAATTAGGCGCAATCGATCCAATTTGAAGTTTGTTGCCAGTGCGCCGTTGGCAATAAAGTCGGGCACTGAGGACTGGTCAAGGCCAAACAGTTTCAAATAGCCGGGTGTAGCATGTGTTAGGGGAAAGGAATTGCCCTAAGTGGACAATTTAGATCGAACGCCGTCGATGGGTTAAAATAGGAATGGTGCAAGGGAAAAACTGGCGATCTCTTCTGGTGTGATGTAGCAATGAAGAGGCCCAAGCCCAGGAATTAAATACTATGAGCAGTAACAAGTAATAAAAGCGATGAGTAGATCTGAAAATCCTTGCCCACTAACCGACCGACGTTCCGCGTATATTAATCTAGAAATCATGACAGTATCAAGCCATCCATCCCTTGCAAGGCCAAAGGATTGATACTGTAATAGGGGTGAAAACGTCCTTCCCCAACCTGGTTAGCTACTGTAAAGTTATTAAACACTCGACTTATGCTGCATGAGAAGCGGCCCAAGCTACGTGTCAGACTTCAAACCTTCTTGCTGATTATCCTACCTTGCAGCTTGGGAATCCAGCCGGAACGATGCAATTGGAACAATTTGTGGATCGCACGTTAGTATTACATCTCTGTAATAGGGGATAATTACACAAGGAATTGACCACAAGCAATGGATGCCAGTGCGAGTCCTAGCACCGGGTTGACGGCATGAATTAGTCTAATTTAGACCGAGGCGAAATGACAGCTGGCTAGCCGGTGCCAGCGTGGCAGCCAATGTATGGAGAACGAATCCTGGTAGCCACTAGCGAAGAATTGGAGAAACTAGAACAAGCCAGCGAGACTCCGACGGGAAAAGGTCCATATTGACCGTCTTCACCGCCTTGTGGATTTCCAGTTGTGGCTGAGAACAAACCGTTCCTCTTCAAGCTGTCGAAAGCCTAAAAATCGGGGACTTGTGTACTATTACAAGGCACTTTATTGTGGCCTTCCTTATCCGCCCAACTTGAACAAACACAGTGGAGTCGAACACGAGAGATGGACTCACCGCTAGAATTATATGACGCTTAGACATCCGCCAGTTGAACTAGTACAGAGGAGTCTAGGCGTGGGAAGCGAGTCTGTCTCGGACCGAAAATTTGACTGTCTTGGCAGGTAGAGTATGATTTCTTGCTCGATCATTATGACTTGATCTTTTAGGGAGGGCACGTTGGATAGCGTCATACATATTGTACAGTGCATTCTGTTATTATAAGCAGGGAATACCTGGCGTGACCCTGCGTCGGAGATATTCTTTCCACACGCAATGGCCGTTCCCACTATTCGGTGACACAGACCAATCTATCTATACCTGGTAAATACAGCATCTGCATGTCGTAATCTGTAAGCACAGACTCAATGCATAGTCTGGAATATCGTTCGATGCATCAATCGATCTAAAAAGAACTTTAAACCACGGTGAAGAGGACAAAGAAAAGAAGCCACCACCATACGCCTCTCGAACCATTACATTAAACCAAGAGAAGTCCCAGAATATATATGGCCGATAATGCAAAGCCGACCAGACAGAGCCTGACTGCAGGAGGGAATCACTGATCCACATCTTTAAGATCATCAACGTCAAGAAATCCAACAAACGCCCGATTGAGGAATGTCCTCCAGAGTTGATTCTTGTATTTCTTTCTTTCGGTATGCCCTGTGCCAGGGAGACTGCCATTGGTCCAGGATTGATTATCTTCTGTCGAACTGTCATCTATCAACGTTGCCGGAGTTGCGTCCTCACTGTCGGTAAGTGAGGAGCGTGTCTTGCTCGGATCATTCTTCGCAATCAGCCTGGCGAGCTTGAAATAATTTCGCACTGTGAGGTCTTTCAACTTATAGAACTTATCGTTTCTAGTGTTATATTCGACTTCATAGTAGAAAATATCGTGGAGAGCTCTGTCGGTATCCTTATTTGTTAAGCGGGCTGGATATCTTTCAGACTGCCCTAGTAGCCCGGCGACTTCGCGGTTGATCCTTGTTAAATTGGCATAGTACTGGGTATAACCAAGCCAGGTCAAGGGTTGATTAGAGTATGCAGGACCCGGAGGAGATGAAGACGATGGCGGTTCCGGTACTTTGAACTTGGGCTTCTTCTTTTTCTTCCCTTTCTTTTTCTTTTTCTTTTCAGCGCCTGCATCATGATTTGAGTCGGGTTCCATAAGCGATGAATCATCAAACTCTTCATCAGCGAAGGAATGCGGATCGAAAAGTGGACTATCATCAGAGAATGTGTCTGCCCAAGTGGGCGCATCTTCCAGCCCAGTAATGTTATACTCAATCACCCTCAGTGATGGAAAATAGCCCGGCACGACACTTGGAGACACATGAGACATACTATACCGTTCAACCCAGTGTCCACCTATTTTCTTAAGGAACCGTCTCATTTTCTTCTTTGATTTTTGGGCGCCAGCTGGGTCATCAGCTGTCGAGTTTTCTATATGCCACTCATCGTCCGATGACATATCCAACGAGAGATCTTCCGGCGGCGACGGTAACTTGGCCCATTGCTCTCTTAGACTAGATAAATAGCCGGCTCGAGATTGGGTGGAGAAGTCAGGAGACTCCGATTCATCGGCAGGCGAGTCCTCCTCTTCAAGGCCAACGATTTTCACTTGTTCGCTGTCCTGAAACATAAAGTGATCTATATTCATATGGCCATAAAGACTTCCAATGACAACATCACGATACCGATGCAACCAGAGATTGTACTTCTGCCAGCATGTTTCATCCCAATTACGCTTGGAACCAGATCTGGCCGGAGGCACGTGCCCTATAAGTATGGCTTTCATTTGACGGCCCCGCAACAACTTGAGCTGAACACGGAGCCACTCCATATGCTCATAACCGGGTTCAGACTTGTCATCACATCCGTCGACTGCGGTATTGGAATCAAAGAAGTACATTGTATTAAGGCTGATGACTGCTAGTTTGTTGGGAATAACTTCCGTTGTAAACCAGCCGCCGTGGACGAACGAATGTCGCTGGGTCTCCGGTATTAATTCGCTCCAAATGTCAAGGAACTCCTTTGTCCATTTATTCGGGGCTGGTTTGAAGATATTGTGAGGCATTATATCATTGTTGCCGATTGTGGGAATGATGGGGATAGAAAGGTTGCGACCCGGGTTACGGTTAGACTTGTTGTCGCTGAACGCGGCGATAAAGCGTTGTGTGAGGAACCTTTGTAGGTAAAAGACTTCGTCTTCAGTGCGGGGAATCTTCTCATCGTAATCATGGCGAGCGGAGTCACCAGTCCAAACCACAAAATCAATACTATCTTTCAGGTTTTGTTCGATCCATCGTAAAGTCTCGTTGGCCAGAGATATTGGCGCGTCGCAGTCTGTTCCTTCCGCTCCAAAATATCCTGCCGATCCTTTACCCCTATGACAGGCAATATCATCTGACGTTCCGGGCTTGTAGTGTCCGTCCGGGTGGAAATCTGGGCAGGGATTAGAGATTACTAGCATGGAGCGTTAGAAATCCAATTCATACCAGTTATATGCAAAAAACGGCCTTTTAGGCCCCTAGAAGGCTCTGTTGTACCATCTTCCTGTCGATGAGGTTGTGAAAGTAGCTCGTTGCCCAATGGCTGTTGTTCCGATATGGGAGTAGCGGACGCAGCAGCAATCAGAAGGCCCGCGACCAGGAGAACTGGAAACATGAGTGCTTGATCTAATACTGGGATCTCCCGGCCACGCGGGAGACCAGCATTCAAGATCAGTTAGATAAGATCATTAAATGATACCAAGATCGAAAAAGAAAACAGAGCGTGAAGAGAGAGCTTTAGGTACCAGAGACCCTTGCTCGGTCCCTTTCGACGTCACGAATGGGTTTTGCAGCCGATCCGGGAGCTTCCCACCAATCAGAGAGGATCCTGCCACGGCAGAAAATCACGCTAAAATACTGGCAGGGCTGCCAAGAGTCCGGTATGCTTTTAGACAGACTTGGGTATGAACTGGGGTATTAGCAGAAAGTCAGATGGTTATTGATTTAGTCGAGTGGACGATCCACTTTTATATGACTCGAAAATATCAATATCGGTGCCCAAAAGGCAACAGTCGAGAATCACACGAGACTCGGAGTCATGGAGATGGCATGATAGATGCACGTGGGCATATTATTGGCCATTCTGGTTTGGGGAAGTCTTGGGACAACAGGACTGTGATCTCAACTGGGGGACCTTGGGGTGCACATCCATGCTGGGTTGGTAGGTGAAGTCATCCATCTAAGTCAGTCTTTCCGTATACTTACACAATAACCCTCAAGGTCGTTCTGCATTATACCGCTTGAAGATGCGTCCTGAGGTCCACTTCCTTTGTCGATTTGTTCGAGATCAGTTCTATTTTGATCACATCCATCATAGAATGCTATTGAAACAGGCTTTTTGATGCAGGCGGTATTATCTTTGTTTCCGGTTTATAGAGCTGGTATCTTGAGGTGGAATTAACCGGATCCCAATATATATAGAATTGAGATCATGATTCAGTATTATAGACCCGACTATTGTGCAGTTCTAATTTACCAGTATATTGAATTAATGTTCATCCAAATAGATTGTATATGTCAAAAGCGAGAAGAAATGATCCGTAATATATGATAACTCTTGGAGGCGGGGTTAATGCGGGACAGCTCTTTACAGCCGCGGCACTCTTTTGACCTCGACAACTGCTAATCAACGGCATTGTTTACTACACCTAACAGTAATATATTCACTACCTTTATTCTATACTCAATCCTATTACGCAGTAACGAAACAATGGCTGAATTTCCTTCTCTCCAGCCCGCCTTCACTGTCCAGGTAAGCATATTACAACTCAACGACAATCCCTCATCACTCAAATCATATAGGTCAACATTGACGCTCCTTTCCATGTTGGTAAGTGATAATACCACGAATATGAAATAGCACTGGAAGACAAAAAGCCGAGTTAAAACTTCAATACTTACTCCCCGCAAAGGCAGCGCTTCCCGATCCAATAGCTTGCAGGTTGTCGTAAGTCTCATATACAAGCTTGTCTTCCCTGCACTGTATATACTGTAGTTATTGATCAATCAAACAGCCAATGACAGGGGGCACTTTGAAGAGTGCCCCTGGTTTCTCTCCTGCTATCGACGCCGAATTCGTTGGTGTTGGGAATGATTATATCCATGCGGATCCCGATGGGAAACACCTGCGATTGAATGCTCATGGTGTTATCAAGTAAGTCAAGTCAACTGTACTGGAGAGTTCCTTAGTTGAAAGAAGTTGCTGATAAATTCATCTAGGACTAAGGACGATGCTGTATGTCATTTTATATCCCACGATCCTCTGCCAGTGTTCAATCGAATGTGGTAGGACTGATTGGTCTATTAGCTTATTTACGTGAACTACACTGGCGTCGTCACTATGGGCCCAGCAGAGCAGGCCGTTTTCGGCGGAACTGCTGGTGACGGTGCTACTCCTTTTGGAAATTCCTGTAGGTTTCCTGTTTAAGTTCCTGTACAAGTGAGCGCTGGCGCTAATACGAGGATCTAGTCACCCATTTTACTTTCGAGGTAAGCCACACCCCACCAATTGCTTGCGCGTGATCTTTGCCTAACCTGATAGACTGGTGATGAACGCTACAAGGAACTCGAGAACCGTGTCTTCGCCGGTCAGGGACGGTTCGTAGTTGAAAAGGGCAAATCACTTGTTGTCGAGTACAGAGTTGGACAGGTCACTAAGGGATAAATTCATTATTCATTGAAGCAAGCGATTATTCTACAAATCATTTGCATATCGAGATAGTCAATCAATCAAACAATCAAATTGATACAGTGGCCATTGGTTTTATCCATACATCCCAGGCAATCAATCCCATAACCTAATTTAACAATCATCATCCTAACAACGGCCTCGTCTCAGCATTCTCCCTAGCATCCCCTTCCTCACTGCGATCTCCACCACCAATCTCCCGGCCTCTATATCTCCTTCTCAAAAGAACGGCCCGCTTCACACGACCTAGGTTAAATGTAATTTTACCTTCCCTCCATTGCCTCCTTACTCTTTTAACAGCCCATACAGTAAAGAATCCCAGTCCGATAGCAGCAAGTGTGCTGATGACTGAGATAATGGCAGTTAGGAGTGTGATGGTGCTGACGTTGCATCCAAATGGGAGGGCCCGTAGTTCCCAGCGCTCTTTGTAGCCTAGAGCACAGATGTTTTCGGATGTTATTGGTGCGAGGATTGGGAAGCGGGATGGGTTGGGGACGCAGGTTGAGGACTGGGTTGTTAGTATGATAGTTTATAAGTGGATGCATTTGGATGGAGACAGGAATATATAAGATTTATCGATTGATTTGGAAAGAAGACATTGATAGAGAAATAAAAGAAATGAATAGAAAGTATAGTGAAGTAGTCGCTATGCTTGAATAAATACCAAACAGAATAGATAGATCAACAGGCACAAAGGATCATAAAAAGAAAAGAGGGAGACCTACAATTGGACACCAACTGCAAGGCACATCGCCCGCTAAACAGTATCCACAAGACTGTCTTCTCCAGCAAATATGAAAGAGGGGAGATCCCTGGTCAGCAGGAAGCGGGAGGGAGAGATTCCCGGATAGATCGTGGTCGATGTTCATATCGAGAAGCTGGCACTATGAGCCATTCAGTGCTCAGGGGGGGAGAAGATTTAGTATTATTGTTATACTTTCTGTCCGCTGTGTTTTATAAGAGGAAAAGTTAACATATACTTTAAATCGTAAGATGTTTTGGGTTTAGGTATGATGCGGGGTCGTCTTCAAGGTATGTACGAATTGGGCCGGTGCCTGATCTCCCAGTGGTACCTACTGCCAGATAGATAGAACCTTGAGGATATCGGAAATGGATCATATGTCCGTTTCTGTAAAATTGGTGTTTCTGCTTAGATCATAATATTATAAAATGCTATTGATTTAACCCGAATGCCTCTGACTCTTATGAAACCCACGATCATGGCAGTGCACTCGAACATATAATAATTTTAAAACTACAACATGGAAACGCCCAATCCCAAGAATTAATTAAGGGCGGTTTTATACTTGGATAATAACGCTTTCCCAAGTAAGAAGATATCACCAAATAAATCATCATTCTAGTATCATTTGCATGGCAACTTGAAATACCACTCAATAAAATCAATTAAACAACACGCTTGACCTGTATCCATCAATTGTCAGCAACAATTCCCATATTGAAATATCATGACAGACAAACCTCGAAGAATCGCTTAAGCCACCAAACCTGGAAAATACCCTCTCCAATAAGAACCGCAAGCTGGAAGAGGCTCCACCATTTCACCCGGGCATTCGTGCTCTCTGCAGTATTCCGGTGGACGCGTTCTCGAAGGACAATGTAGGATTGCTCATCCTTAACCTGGGCCAAAGCATCAGAGAGACGGCGGACTGGTCGTGAGAAAGATACGTTAGCGAAGCTGGCCATCCAGACATAAATAGCTCTGTATTCATACCCTCAGCATCCAAAGGATCCTGCTTATATTCGGATTCCGGCACGTAGACAATTCCGTGAACGTTGAAGGACACTTCTTTCGAGTTTGACGTCCAGCCTTCGTTGCTGAAGCAGTAGATGTATTTGCCGTCCATGTGTGCGGTAAACGAGTAATCTTCGGTGGAGATGGCTTGCTTAAAGTACTGGCGATTGCGTCCGGGATCCTCGACCTACATTAGCAGGTAAAGTCAGTACTTGTTAACTCTGGATACGAGTCCTATGACCCTGGCCCACGTCTGTAGGGGGACCATACCCAGAAGTCAACTTCGAGGTTTCCGCTACCCCCAAACTCTCTATCACCGACTTGGAAAGAGACAGTCATTTTATCATCCCTATGCAATGTTTCGTGGAAGCATTCTCGTGAGTGGGACTTGAGCTGGATGGTGTGCGCTGTTGCGGCCGAGATCCAGCCCAGTGCAGTGACCAGGAGCGTCGTTGCGGAGAGTCGCATGATGTAGAATTATTAAGTTGCAATCGTGGCCCGAGTGCCAGGATTATATAGGAAACAATGGATAAGGGCGAATGGGCTGGTGTTGAGGTCGGGGAAGGGGAATGATCTCCGATAACGCGAAAGGTGTTCTCAGCGTCGAAATTGTAGACGCACGGACCACTTTAGTATATGGTCAAACAAACAAGACTATTGCTTATTTAGGTATTGAAGTGACCTTTACTTATAATTTTATAAATATTCACCTGTTGAATATTTTTGACAGAATATAAGAGAATCCCTGTAGTCTCATCTAGTTACTTCTTGTCCCCAAAACCCATCAGCATGAGAACAGCGATGGATATATTCCCATTAACCAGGACTCTAATATAGTAAAACTGTCAAATGTATTTATTATACATGATCTGATGCAGATATAACTGCCTAGATACCTACTGAATAAATTAGTACCTACCCAGGTGGTGACAACTACTTTGGTTCAATCCAGTGGGTGCCTTAGTTATACGGTTACAGGGCTAGAAAAGGCAGGTGCCCAAGTGAATTCCCCAGGGGTGTCATATTTCCAAGGGAGATCCCAAACTTGCTTTCCCATTCATCCAAATTCCATCTCTACATTGATGAGCCATCAGTTTATATCCCTTACTTCTTACTTGACTTTAGCTGACAAATAATTCACCATGCCGACGATCTGGGTAGGCCGCAAACCCTACAAGGTTTCTATTGTATCTCCTCTGATAGCTAGAGAACCTACACACGAGGAGTGGCTTTCCTATAATAAAGAAAGGGTATGTGATAATATGCCAGTAACACACTTTTTCATACACCATTATTTAAGTTCGGGTTTGATGAACTGAGCTTCAGGACGCGGCGACTGAGCTGAGATCAAAGGCATCAAATAAATCAGGCTTGTCCTCTCTTGAGCACAGGAAGAGAAGTATACTAATTCCATAAAGCCACTGGCGACCACAGACCGTGGACAGCTCTAGACGATAGACTCCTCTTAAAGCTCCTGAAGTTCAGAACACCCTGGAACCTTATCGCTGCTGCACTTGGTCGGCCGATCGAAGAGCCGCGGAGGCGCTGGGATTTTCTTCGAGGCACTCGACCAAAGCAGGTGAAAAATGATGACGGAAAGGACAAAATAAAGCCAGCTAAACGGGTTTCTTTTGCCGAACCTTTGGTCACTGGCGGGGATGTAAGAGATCTTCCTATATACGTTTGAGCCATTCTACCTGAAAACCAGCTAACACTCTTTGGAAAGATGGGCAAAGAGACAGGTCACGACGGATTGACATCAAAGGACAAAGCGCTACTCCATAAAATAGCGGAAAAGTGGCAAAGGGATCGATGGTTCGCTATTAGCACTCGCTTCAACGAGAAGACTGGGAAGCACATAACCGCCGAGCTTGCGAAGTCAGTTATTCAGGGCGAGACGCGGAAGTCTCGAGAGTATTTGGTTATTAGAAGATGACGAATATCGCCGTTTTTTGCCATCGTGGTTAGAGGGTTCAAGTGGATATGGTGGACCAAGAGAGCGACAAGCCCTCAAAATAGGAAAGTTTGACGCAGTCAATGATTCAATCTTTGCCTTCACGGATGTGATGAATTTCTTTTTGATCTTAATTGCTCGCAGCTAGTTAGCACTTGATAGCTACATCAAGTATCTAAGACATGGAATATCCGTGGCAAAGACCTCGAACCATGATTTCTTTGTTGGGTGCCGTTAAGTGGGTAGAATTCCAAGTTTCAGAGTATTGATAGATCATTTTGGACATTTCAAGTACATAGTACGTACAGTAGGTCTGGAATCAGAAACAAAATGTGTGAGGTTCCAGACTCAATAAGTGTTCGATGATTGGCAACGCGTCCCTGGATGTTTCAGTGCAGACCCAAGAATAGTAAAGGGTAATAGGGATCAGCCCAGCCTAAGACAGCCCTGGAAACCCTCCGGAAGACCCCGAGAACCACAAAACTTGGGAAGCGCTGCCCACCGCCTTGGGCCAATTCAGGAGGAGGCAAATCTCCTCTTCTCCACTATTTCTACTGATTTACGGTGCCTCGATCTTTCGATGAATCTCGCCTCCGTTGCATCTTCCTTTCTTTCATTCTCATAACAATTCCACGTTCTTTATCTTGTCATTCATTCCTAAGGTTCTATTTTCTTCGCCGTTCGCTCCCTACTTTCTCTCCTTAATATTCTGCCGACGACACTCCTTATTTCACGAGGTTGAACCTCCAAAATGCGTGTATCTAGTCTCATCCCTCTGTTGGCGGCAGTCTTGCCCGCCACTGTCTCCGCAGCTGGAACCCTCGGTTTCTCTTTGGGCAACAAAAACCCAGATGGCACCTGCAAACAGGCAAGCGACTACAAGAAGGACTTTGAAGCCTTGAAGTCTATGTCCACTCTTGTGCGCACCTACTCCGCCAATGACTGCAATACAGCGAAGAACATCATTCCCGCAGCCAAGGAAACAGGTTTCAAGGTTGTCTTGGCCGTCTGGTATGCTCTACGGCACTACATTTGAGTTGGATTTGTACCTCCCTGATATTAACCTGTATTGTCTTACCTAGGCCCGATACTGAGGAGTCGTTCAACCAAGATTTCAATGTCCTGAAGGAGACTGTCCCTGGGAACGAGGAAGTTGTTGAGGCTATCACTGTCGGCTCCGAGTCGCTCTACCGTGGCGATATTTCCGCCGATACACTCTTGCAGCGTATCAAGAAGGTCCAGGAATTCTTTCCTAAGATGACTGTCGGTACTGCCGATAGCTGGAACAAGTTCGCTGATGGAACCGCCGACCCGTTGATCCAGAATGGTGTCACCTACTTGTAAGGGAATTGCATTGTTGTATCTCGATATCTCAGGTTGCTAATGGGTAAATAGCCTCGCCAACGGCTTCGCCTACTGGCAGGGCAAGGCGCTCAACCAAGCGACCAAGACTTACTTCGATGACATGGCTCAGGCTCTGAAGCATATTCAGGAGGTTGCCGGCGACAACAAGGACAAGATTCGCTTTGCCAATGGTGAAACTGGCTGGCCCACAAGTAAGGAAATCACTTCATTTCCGTGGAATTGTGGCTAACTGGACAATAGACGGCGGAACTGACTATGGCCCGGCTAAGGCTGGCACTGACAATGCGGAGGAGTACTACAAGAAGGCTGTCTGTGGCATGCTTGAATGGGGTATTGATGTTTTCTATTTCGAGGCATTCGATGAGACCTGGAAGCCCAAGAGCGTTGGTGACAATGGCCAAGAACAGGACGAAACCCACTGGGGCATGTTCACCGACAAGCGTACCACCAAGTTTGACACCTCTTGCCCGAAGCATTAAGTGGTCGGCACTATGAAGAGAGTGCATTCTCCAGGTGAAGGGTTTTGTTCTGCCTTGTGTATCTAGAAATATTTCAGTCTAAGTGATAGGAATTTCTGGTGTGTTTCGATAGGACTGGAGATCGTAATGAACCGTTAAGCTTACATAATCTGGTAAGGTACGGTAATGGACAGCGCTGGAACCGCGGTTGAAAGGGCAAATTACGGCAATTTACCCCTGAGTAAGAAGACACGAACCGAACAGAAACGCGTCCTGGAATGACCGACGAAACTACATACAAATACAAACATATATACTTGTACATACTGGATATTTCTGGGGTTAGTTTGTTGGCATTCTCCAACCACTTCCCAGAACCTGAATCGAGTCTATATTCCGATGTCAACCGGAATAACCCAGAATATGCTGTGTAACCAACTTGGGTAGAGAAAAATAATGACGTTTAATGGATACTGTACGAGTAAATTAAAAATTACCCCCCCCTGCTTGGTCCTAACGGCGTTCCTCGAGACTAGTCCGCCTATTAGCGTTGATCATCGACTTGTTCCTACCTAAATGCCCTTCCCAAAAAAAAAATAAATCATCGGCCTTCATTTCTTCTCCCCTTCTCTGTCTTTTCCATCAACTCAATCTCGATCCAGCTGTCCTCCGTGTATGCGCCATGGTCCAAGATTTCGCATACCCTAGGTATCTGTGATCTCTAATTTCTTTGTCTGTCCTTACTTTTCTCCTATTGTCCGTGGATTTCCCTTCTCTCCTGAAGGACCCTGGACTGCACGTCATTCGCCCATTGGCGCAGTTCCGCGTTTATTCACCTTTGATTGTCGTGTTTCTTTGCCGATCATAGGCCATTTGCAAGGTGGTTTTCGATCTCTTTGGTTTGATTTCGATGCTTCAACATTCTGGACAATAAAAGGAGCGGCAAGCAAGTGCTTGCTGCAGGTGTTGACACGGAAGGTGGGTGATATAGAACTTGTCCCCGCCTTCAATCGTAGATGTGTGATGATAGAGTAGTCTATCTACGCGTCTATCTCTCCGATTTGCAATTGTATCTTTTGCTAATGCTTGTATTGTGTTTCTAGACCTATCGCAGTCCGTATCTTCCGCCGTTTCTGTATCATCTCCCCCTCATCCTACAATTCCCCAGGAATCGCATCTGGCTGCACCTGTAGTGTCATTGTCTACATCTCCAGGAGTATCGAGCCTCTCGATCTCTGGATCGCCTGATCAACTAAAACTTCCTCGGAGTCGGAATCCATCTCCGAACCCGCCTGTTCTTCCAACCCTGCCGACCTACCCTGGACCAGGAGAGTCGTCCATTTCATCTCCGGATACCAAACGGCCAGAAAGTAGCTTGTACTACACAGCGGCTTGGGGATCACCGTATGCCGTGCCGAGTCATCGGAGACTTTCGTGGACATTGAGTCAATATACCGGTTTCGATCGAGAATCTGGAGGTAGCTCCCCTGTCTCAATGCAAAGTGGTTTTCACCACGAGTCCGACGCGAATAATACCGACTTTCTGAACCCTCCTGCCGAGAACCCTGCGAGGAACTTGTACAGTGGTATACTGAATCGGTCTTCTGGGAGAGACATATTCGGCAAGAAAGGCGGAAAGTCCATCAAGGATTTTACTCAGGATTGGATCAACCAGTATCTCTCTGGACAGCCAAGGACTGAGCGCAGCAATTGGCTGAGTGACGACTCTGGTAGTGAAGCTCCTTCGTTTATTACGGCTCAGAATCAGTTCGTGGACGACGATTGGCTCGGTCTGGAAGGAGACACTCGGGAAGAGGACCTTCTAAAAACGCCAACACTAGCTGACTTCGTTGGTCGAAGGAGACTTGCTGGTCAAGCCGAGCGTAGTGTTGGTGACTCTAACTCCAAGGATCCCAAGCATCAAAGAACCGACACGCTCCGACAAGAGGACTTTTGGGGATTTGCATACGACAAGGATCCACAGCCGATCAACATGTTGGACACGAAGAATATTCCGCCTCCAAACGACTCCGAGGATAAGAAGGCGACCTCACCTGTCGATAAGCCTCTACCTCCACCGCCGACGGATGCCGCAAATGCGACATCTTCGACAAAACCACCCGAAGGCTCTTCAAACCCTAAACCGGCAGAGAATCCGAGCCGCGAAAGCAGCGTACCTGCATCACAAAGACCCAAAAAGAAAGTTGCCTGGCGTGGGAAAAACTGCATTATTGCGCTTCCAGTGATCGATAAGAGAGGAACTGAAGAATCAGGATACCGTTTGTTGAGTCCCGATGAAGTAGATGAGCAGTTGAAGGCCTGGGAAGAAAAAGGCTATGATACCCGTGGATTTAGCATTTCCACAGACGAGGATCCGCTGGGAGTTGACACACCTGCTAGCTTGAGTCGCCCGCAGTTCCCGGATCCGGCTGAATTGCAGGAAGCGAGGGCAACCAGGAACTTTGCGGTCAGTTTCCCTAATAAAGGGGAATGGGATGCTTATGTCAATTTCCTTCAAGAGGAAAAACTGCGCGCCCTTGGGGTGTCGCTAGGTGATGAGGAAGAGAAACAGCCCTCTGTTTCACCAGCATCTGCATCCATGAGCCAAATGGGACCATTCCCTGGTCTTATCGCATCACCACCTATCCCAACGGCGTCAGCTGCCAGCAACCCACTCGCAGTAGGCCATCCTTTCTCCCCACACTTGAATCAGTCGGCGAACCCGAGTACTGGAGTTGGATCCATTACTTCTCCTGCCTCCCCATTCAATGTTCAAACGCCGCTGTTGGGTGTCGACCAAAACATGCTGTCAAGGTTCCCTATTCAATTCCAACCCACACCCCCTGCCCAAGGCACACTGACTCCCCAAAGCCTCTTACATGCACAGCAAGCCGGCGCCGCTTCGAGCTTGCCAAGCAGCGTTCCAAACCTGCCATCTGTGTTGTCCCCAGTTTCTCCTTTCAATGAGCACGGTGCATTCCATCCAGGCTTAAACGACGCGCCCGCACTACCCAAGAGTGGTCTTGAACCTCAATTTGGTCATGGCATGGAGAATCAGTCAATACGTCCTCATACTCCCGTCGAACCCAATCCACAGCCCGATAATTTCCACGCCTCGTCTGTTGAAATTGCCCATCCTACACCCCGCGGCCATGCCCACAATGTGAGCGAGACCCTTCAGAGGGGTCTTGATCAATTTGGCCAAACAGATTATCACCTTGAGGAATCAATTGAACGACAGTTCGATGAACATGAGCGGGAGTCCAATCAGAACAACCAACATTCTGACTTGTTACGGTCAAGATGGGCCATTCCGAAGGATGTCCACAGTGCACAACAGCAGAACCACTCACTTTACCAGAACGATCAGCTTTTCGGTGGAAATGGACCAGTCGATAATGGTCATGAGGGGTCAGATATTGATACCAATCCTAGTCTTTCAGGGACGCCTCAGGGGCCATTCGCTAAACATGGCCCCTGGGATGGACCGCAGCCAGGTGCCAGTGGACACCAGTCGAAGCTTTCTGCTTCTAGTTTTAACGTTGGGGCAGCAGAGTTTGACCCTATGGGCTCATTTTCATCTCACAACTTTCCGCTGCAAAGTAATGCCTTCCAGATTCCAAGTGTCGGCCAGCCGGCTTACTCATTTGGTGCCGGGTCAGGTTTCCCACCAGCTAACTCCTTCAATATTAATGCTCCTGCATTCACTTCCAGTGGGCTCAACAATCAGAAGGGCACTGGTCAAAGTGAATTCAAGTTTTCCTCTGCATCATTTAATGTCGACGCTCCTGTTTTCAATCCAAACAGCAGTATAAACTCGACGGGGTCCGCGCAAGAATCCAGTGGTAAAACCAAGATTTTTGGTGATTTGGACCTGTCTCAGATATCGAAACCTTCTAAGAAGTCCAAGGCAATTCCCATTGTGCGACCGGATGAGAAGGAGCACGATGATAATGACAATGAGCGCAGTGTGGAAAATGAAGGAACTCAGCTTTCTCAAACAGATCGACACAAACGTGCCCGGCGTGGTGACGAGCGTTCTGATGGGAAGGGCGATGTCCACATGTCAACCCAAGCTCTATCCGAGAATCACAACGCTCCGGCATCCCAGGGTTCTAATATGCTTCATCCGCCCGCAGAAGGAAAAGAGAATGCGGTACCTAATAATGACGGAGATGGACATGATCTCGCGGATGCGAAAACCATTGCTGCAGCTGATGATACGCCGGCAGAACGGAAGGGTACTCCAGACAGTGAGGCCAGCACATGGGCGGCGCGCTCGGAAACCAAGAATGAAGAAGAGACGGCAGCCCCAGCGGTTTCTGACGCACCAGAAAAACATGAAGAGAATAATAAAAAGCGGGAAGCGCCTGTTGATAAGCAACCTGAGCCTGAACAGGCGTCGGTACGAGAAAACACGCCATCTACCGATTCAAAGGAGGAGGGTCAAGATAAGCCCGCCAAGGAGGCTCGTCAGCCTGCTAAAAGAGCTTCGATTTTCGAAAGGATTTCGAAACCATTTAGGTTCAAGCCTTCTGTTACCGAATTTGTTCCAAGCTCACAAGAGCCGCCAAAACCTGCTCCTCAACCTGCTAAACAAGAGCAGAATGATCTCATGGCTTCCCGCTATGCTCCGAAGAGTCCTCCCGCTTCACTTAAGCGAGAAGCAACACCAGTTGAACCTACCAAACCTGCACCTGATGTGAAGGAACCAATACCCGAAGTTAAGGAGCCCAAATCGGAAAAGGATGTCGACAATGGTTCCGTAGAGCACTCTCCCAATGAGGAGGAGTTGAACGCCATCATGGAACAGCTTAATGATGGTTCCGATGTTGGTATTGAGAGACAGGACACTCCCCTTCCTCCAAATGAGGCTGCTCAGACCGCTATGGAAACGCCGATGGAACACCGGCTTGCTCCGACAAAGACCAGGAGCGCTGCACCAAGCCCTAGCCCCAGGCGCGCACAGGAAATTGATATGCCGGATGCTCCTAAAGCTGTCGCAGATGTCGATGCTCGCACCCAGCTTACTCCATCTCCTCAAAAGGGCTTCATCTCTGGCATGCACTCCCCTGTCAGGCAGCTGATTAACGAGAATGATCACATTAGTGACTGGGATGATGTCATTTTCTCTGGTGAAGAGGACAAGCTCATAAATCGGAGCAGGTTCTTTGACCGTCGTATCAATGACCTTGTTGGCTCCGCGATTGAAGAACGCTTCACACCACTGGAGCGAGCATTGAGTGCTATCCAGCACTCGGTAATGACAATTGCTGCAGAAGCTCCAAAGAAATCGACGTTGAGAAATGTTTCGGCAGAAGTCGAGGATAGCGATGCCGACGATGAAGATGAGGAGGATGATGTCTCCTACAGGACTAGGTCGCCTCTCAACCAAAGGGATCGGAAATTCGATAAATTGAAGAACGTCATTTTGGACGCCCTTGCCAGCCGTGAGACATCTCACCAGGCGAAAGAAAATCCCACTTCTTCTGAGATCGCGGAACTTCACGAGCGTTTCGCTGAACTTCAAGCTCTGACCATGCAACACCTCTCGCATGACCCGATGCCAAACATGAGAGCGGCCATGCAGGAGATTATTTCAGCCCAACTGAGCAAGCAGAATGCGCGTCCCTCCGATGCGGAGGAAATTGGTGCTGATAGTTTGATGCTTCAAATTGATGGACTGAAGAATATGCTGAGAGTCGCGGATTCGCGTGCTGAAGCAGAGTACAGACAACGCCGAGAAGCGCAAGATTCCGTGGCTGAACTTCAACGCCTCTTAAAGGTCGCTGAAAATGAGGCTGCTCGCCACTGCGAAGCTGCTGAATCTGCTGAAGCCCGTTTCCTTCAATTCAAGACGGAGAAGATTCCTTACTTCGAAAAGATTCAGTTCCGAGCTGATTCCCTTAACGAACAGCATGAGACACTTAAGCTTACACTTGCTGAACTTTCTTCGAAGAATATCACTCTTGAGGGCAGTCTTGACGAGTATCGAGTCAATAGTGACCATTGGAAACGTGATCTAGAGGAAACGAAGGCGCAGAATAAAAAGCTTCATGACACTATTGATCACTTGAAAATGCGTGTTGAAGATGGCGTGAGCATTCGGCAAAATCTCACAGAGAAGTTTGACCGTATTCAGGATGACATGACCGCTGTTCAACGTGACTTTGCTCGGGACCAGGCCTCTTGGCGAAAGCGTGAGGAGGAACATATTGCTAAATACAACGAACTACGTGCATCTTACAATCGGGAAGTCAAGCTGCGTGAGAAGCTCGAGTCTGACGTCAGTGAGCTCGAACAACAGGAGAGAGAAGCTGCGAAGTTGAAGTTCATCTTTGGACAGTCTCAACAGGAGAATGCAAGGCTGGAGGAGATGGTCGCTAACTTGAGGCTTGAGAATACCAACCTCGCAGATAAAGCAGCTCGTTACGAACGCGAATTCAACGAGGCCCGTGAGAGCAGCCGTGTAGAAATCCAACGCACGAGAACCTCCTTGGAATCGGACCTTGATGCCGCAAATAACCAAGTCAACATTGTTCGCGCGGAACTGGAGGCTCAAATTATCCGCCTTCAGGGTCAATTGGATAATGTCAAGCTTGATGCGGACACAGCACGTGAACGATATGAGATGTTGCTGGAGGAGGCCAACGAGTCCAAGGCTGCCGCCACGGAATCTAAAGAGGTGTCGATGGATGAACAGCGCAAGTTGCATGAACGTGCTCTCAATGATCTGCGGGAGCGCCATGCTCGTGCTCTACACAATTCTTCTGAAGATAGACAGCGGATAGAATCCCATCTCATGGATCGGTTGGCGCTATCTGACGAAAAGGTGCAGCATCTTCAAGACCGTGTCAAGCATCTTGAAGAGAAGCTTGAAATTACCAAGTCTGCTGCTCGTGCAGCTGCAGAAGCAGCACAGGGCAAGGGAGGTCCTAGTGTGTCTCCTATGCATTCCACATCGCCCTCAATGTCATACGCCCAAGGCTCTGCTGTTCCCGAAAAGATCTCCCCTCAAGCATTGCGCGAATCTATTCTTGTCCTCCAAGACCAACTGCAGCAAAGAGAAGCCCGAATTGAAGAGCTCGAGCAAGAGGTCTCTTCTGTTGACAAGGAAGCCCCAAACAAGCTCAAGGAGAAAGACACTGAGATCAATTGGTTGCGTGAGCTCCTTGGTGTTCGGACTGATGATCTTCAGGACATCATTAACAACCTCTCAAAGCCATCTATTGATCACAACGCTGTCCGGGATGCTGCCATTCGCCTGAGGGCCAATCTCCAGATGCAGCTACAAGAAGGGGAAAGAGTTCTTTCTGGGCAGAGCTTCCCATCTCTCCGCTCAATTTCTGAGTTGACTGCGTCGCCGCGCTCGCTTCCTTTGGCTGCAGCTGCAGCTTGGGGCAATTGGCGCAAGGGACGGGAACACGCAAGCTCAAACGCCTCTGAACAAACGCCGTCGAAGCCAAGTAATGCGGGCGCGTTCCTTTCAGGTCTGCTGACGCCTCCAGCGTCAAGTGTTCGGCAAAATCTCAACACTAGTGCCCCTTCGTCAGCGACCATGAGACGAACGTCTCAGAGTCGTCCCTTGAGAGGCCATAGCTCGACACCAAGACCACTATCGGCACGAGGTCCAATATTCGAACCCCCAAAGACACCGCCTCTCCTTCGACGGGCGAATTATGACCACGACGCCGAGCCCACAAACTACGAGCATGGCGATTTTGAAGAGGACGGTGAAAGTGCCACCGATGGACTTGTTGCTGCATCGCCAAGGGAGGAGGTACCAGAGGACCATGAACCATTTGGGCCTCAAATTTCAGCCGACTGAATAACTTGTCCTAGACATTGACGAGCAGGTATCATTATCTCATACCATTTGCCATTTTCTGAAGCATTGAATTGGTTTTATCTGCGTTTGATTTCATTTTACTTACTGTCTGTCACCTTTCTTTCTCACGCCAGATTACCACTATCATACTTACGATCTTTTCATTTCTCCCCTTCTTACTGACAGACTCAGTACCTTTAATATTCGATCATACATATTAATATGCATCTTACTTTTGATACCACTTGTTGTTTTCTGTGGCTTGTACATTCCATCAATCAATTGCCGTGTTTTCTGTTCTTTGCTGAATGACAGACAGATTGTCACTCTTTCGTTGGCTTTACTCCGCTCTTTCTCATTGTGTGCTCTATTCCCCTGCACACTCTGCTTTGCCTGTTATTGATTCTCTCATACCCTATGATTCATTTGATTGAAGCCGGTAGTGTATCGTATAGATACCCTCTTCGAATTTGGACATACTACTTACATACTTTCTTTAATATAATATTGATTCATTAGACTATTCTATTTCTAACATATATTTGTAGAGATACCTGTAGACATGCAGTTATATGCTCGGATTGATATTCATTTCATTGAAGCTAAAAGTAATTAAAACAGGGATATCTCATATTCAGTGTTATCTAACCTTTCCAGCCGTATTTTGAGATGACCATCCATAAACGAAACCTAACTGAAGTGACCCTTATTGAAACTCTATCCATCCTTTCTCTTCCTATCCCATTGTACAAACACTGCTCTCTGATGCAATCAATGTAAAGCAACAGATGCAACAAGCAGAAAAAGCCATTCATCACAATCAATCAAATAAGAACCTTCTTCTCCCGCCAGAAAAACTCCCTAAGAAGTCTCAACTCATGAACAGCCATCGTCTTCTTCGAGCGATTATTCGGAATATCAACAGACGCCTTTCGGAGCATCGCCACGCCCGCATTTCCAAAGAATCCCACAATCCTATCGGGCGCCTGCCTCAGCACAGTAGCAAGAAGCATGATATGGGTATCCTGGAGCTCTGCCGCGGGAATGGACAAGATCTTATAAACACAGTGCCAGAAGATAGTATTCGGGAAGGGATTTTTGCGATTCGTCTTTCCGAAGTTTCGCAATGTGATTGCGGAAAAGCCGGCGCCTAGAGCGATCATTCGATCGATGTGTCCTTGGTCTGGGATGAATGGGCCGTCCTTTGACTCGCGCCACCAGCCAATCGCGCGTTTGCCTTCGTCGGTCTCTTCGTTTCCGTTGAAGCCCCAGAGGGCGGGACACACGACGTGGTATTTCGCCCACAGGATGTCGGACATTGGGTAGCCTCTGTAGAGGAAGGTGTCGTAGGAGAAGATCTGAGCTGCGACTATGCCGATTGGTTCTGCGTGGGTTGGGTGGATGCATGCTTCGGTTATGAGGGAGGAGATGATGCATTTGACCAGGATGTTGAAGCCGTAGATTAGGAGGGCGGGCACGTTGGGGTTGTCGGTGTTTGCGATGTGATCTGGGGGGAAGACGAGGAATTGTCGGATATCGACCGAGGGTTCAGGGATTGAGGCTGCGGTTTCGAGGGTTTTTCTTATCTCTTGCAGCTGGTGTATTGTCAGTTTTGGATGGAATATTGGAACTGGGAATGTGTAGGGGGAGGAATTACCTGAGCTTTGTTGGCTCCTTTGCCCTCTCGCAGCTGTCCAATGGACTTTTTGATTGAACGGCGGATTTCACCTGTCTGCTGCTTGACGGTAGGGTTCTGCTTCCCCTGTTCTCGAAGCCATTGGCGGAATTTCTTGAGATGCTGGTGCAATTCGACGTAGCGCATATGAACCCTGATTTCTGCCTCTGTCAAGCGTCCAGTACCCAACTGTTTCTGGCGTTCAGCTTCAGCTTCCTTTGCTTTCCGCTGAGCAGCTTCTTGTTCGGCCTTCCTAGCTTCGTCTTCTTTCTTCCTTTTCTCCTCTTCCTCCTTCTTCCGCTTCGCCTCTTCTTCGGCCTTCCGAACCCTCTCAGCCTCCTCCTCAGCCTTCCTCCTCTCTTCCTCCTTCGCCTTCCTCTCAGCCTCTACACGCGCAGCCTCCTCCTGCTCACGTCTCAATTTCTCCGCAGCTTCCTTCTCACGCCGTTCCTTCTCTTTACGCGCTTTCTCCTCCTTCCGAACCCTCCGCTCCTCCTCAGCAGCTAGATGTTTGCGTAACGTCTCCTCGGCCTCCTCGCGGATCCGCGCGTGGTTGGCCTCGACTAGATCGAGGGCGGCATTGTGTTCGGCTTCGCGTTCGCGATCGATGCGGTCGAGGTTCTCGTAGAAGGATCGCCGCTCGTAGACTTTGGCCTTTTTGATATCGGCTGTGTAGAGGCGGCATTGTTCGAGTTCGCGGGAGAGATCGAGGATGAGTTGCCGGGAGGGACTGTCGAGGTGGGCGCAGGAGATTCTTCGGCCCATTTTTGCGGAGATTGTTGGTAGGGTGTAGGTGGTAGATAGGTAGGTAGGTGGGTAAGTCGGAGTAAGTAGGAGTAGGAGGAAGGAGGTAGGGTGAGTGAGTGGCTAGGAGCTCGGGAGGTTGTTCAATGACGAGATTTCAAGGGCGTTTGTTGGTCATGGCCGAGATTGGCACGAGGCGAATTGAGCTCGAGGAATGTATGGTATGTATGCAAGTTCTTAAGATCCACTTTTGACAGATGGAAGAGAATGTCAGGGAGGGATTAAGTAAGTCGATTATTAGAGGATATGGAAAGGACAAAAGAGAGATTAGATAGGAGGATAGGATGATAACTGGAAATGGGGAGGCTGGTAGAAGGAACACAACAAACCACGAATGAACCTAACCAATGGGGAAAGGCATGATACTTTCCAAGGTTTCTAGCTAACTTAAGGTACCTAAAGATGGACTAAGGCATCGATGGCAATGACTGGTACACTAAAGGGAAAATAGTGGGAGCTTTGCATCATGATGAACATCATCCTATTCTCAACTGTCTGGATGTCAATAGTCATCAATTATGAAACTAATTTAATATACGCAAGACAAGCTGAGACATGGGGTATTGTATTGTATTTATTTTATTTTATTGATTTATATCGAGGAGGATAGAAATATAGGGGGATGGTATAGAAGATGAAGGTAAATATGGAGATGAAGCAGTACTTGTGGAGTTGGAAACAAAGACTAGAAGAAGAATAGAGACAATAGAGAAGAATACAATAACCCAGTAAAAATATGAATCGAGTGAATAGAGGAATACTGAGAAAAAAGAAAATGTCGTCTTGTCGACGTAGTGGATAATAGAAGCTTAAGACACTCAGGAGGGAATCAATCAATCAATCAGTGGGGGAGTTTCTAGTGTCTCTTTGTTGTTCATCACCATCTCTTCTTCTTCTTGTCTTCTTCCTCTTCCTCTTCCTCTTCTTCTTCTTCTTCTTCTCTTTCCCACCCCTCTTTCTTTTCCTCACCTTCTCTTTTAAAACTCTCTCTCATCCTCTCTCCATCACTCCTTCAATCCCTATCTAGCTATTCTTACTGTCATTCTCTCTCGGATCGAACTGGCTACTATCCCACTTCCTTGATTTGATGAGCCTTATTTATCTCCGTGCTTCATCTGTCTGCCCCGTCCTGATCGGCCCGTGAGATTCCCTCCATACCATCCTTTCAATGAATTATTAAATTTGGTTGAAAAAGGGAAAATACTCCAAAAAGAAAAATCTATTAAAATCTATTAAAAAAAATTCAAGAGGATTTGATCAAGAGAGTCTTCCTTTCAATTATTTGACACTTTGGAAGCTCGTGGGTTTAGCGGGTAATAAATTGGAAAAGTGGACAGCTTCTCCATCCCGCTTACTCGATCTTTCTTCCTTTCCACCCCCCCAAAAAGCTTCATCCTCTCTCTGCTACTCCCTACAGAGTCAATTCTTGAGATTCAGTAGCCAAGGCTTTTGTCTTGTTACTATTGCAATCATTCTATTCTCTTCCTGTGAGCGGTGACTTTGGCTTTTTTTTTTATACCCCCCCGTATTCCCACACTCCGTATACAAAACGTCATTCCGAAACCTTTCGGTCGGACCATCATTTGAAAGGTATGCTTGTTCCTTCTGGTCAATGTATCATGTTCTTCAGTTGTGGGATATCTTCCGATCTGCCCATCCTGTTTTATTTGAGCTCCTTCCGTCCCGGACTGATGACATCCGGTAGCTCGCAATCGCAGCTGCCATTGTCAATCACTTCCCCCCCTCAACTCCCAGTTTCCTGCCATCTACCGTGTTCTTTCTCTTGTATTTTACCTTCTTCTCTCATACACATTACTGATTCATCGTTCTTTTATCTAGCATACTACCAACTGTCTTTGGTTTTTAAGCCGTCCTATTTGGTTAATCGTCTGTCTACGTACTTTTCGAACCACCTCGACCGTGGTCGGTCCACTTGGAGTTGTCACCCGTTTATATCGTCAGAGTCTTCCCTCTCGCAGAGATTACTGGATACAATTATAATCAACTTGTGTTTCATCTGGGAAAATGGATCAACAAGGTCAATCAGGGGTCCCAGGCCCCGCTGGCCGTAAGCTCCATATAGCTCACAGGAGAAGTCCATCTGAGCTAACTCCCCTCATGAGTATGCCGAACCCTCCGTTTTGCTTCCAGACTTGATGCTGACCTGTAACCAGTGGAGCAACTGGCAATCCAGCAGCAGATCGAATTACTTCAGCAGCAACAGCAACAGATTGCAGCTACACACCAACAGTATGTTAATATGGGCTTGTTGCAGCCGCAACAATTGGGACAGGTCTCGGGATTTAATCCCCAAATGCAAGGTGGTGGCTCTGTAGGAGGCGTTTCTCCTCAGATGAATGCATTCCAATTCCCCCAGATGGGCCAGCAGCAACTCGGTGTTTCCATGAACCCTCCGAACCAACAACACTCGCATCGGCGTAACCAGTCTGCCCTTCCCGGTGTGGGAATGGGCCCTCCTCCAGCCCCGTCTTCCGGCGCCTCGGGATACACCGATTACAACCAGCAGCAACAAGGTAATCAAAAGAATGAGAATGGTGGCCACGGCCGTGGTAGAGGTGGCCCTCCGGGCGGCGGTCATCAGCGCCGTCACTCGCTGGCTCTACCTGAAGCGAAGAAGGCTGCCGAGCTCGCTCAGCAGAAGAGGACCGCATCTGGTTTCCAGTTCCCCGCACCGGCTGCCGGTGGGAATGCATCTGAGAATTCCCAGGCTTCCGCAGATAAATCGGCACCGAGTACAACCCAAGCTCCCCAAGGCCTCGGTCTTCAACGAGCTGGCAATATTCGCGCTGGCGGTGGACATGGCCGAAGTCAATCAATGGCAGTAGGCGGGAACCGTGGCGCCTTCGGCGGTCGCGGTGCAGGCGGCTTCCAGTTCCCTGCTCCATCTGATGGATCCGGTCAGTCCGATAACCAAAGGCGTGGTAGCCAACCCGGCCACGGCCGCTCCTCATCGAGAAATTTCGACAGCAATTGGCGCCAGCCAAATAACCAGAACTTCGGTCAGGATCAGCAGAAGGGCTTCGGACAAGGGAGCAATTTCCAACCTGGCCACCGTGCTCGAGCTTCAATGAACCAATCGATGGGATCCATCGGCTCCTTCCAATATCCCGGACAGCCTCAGCTCATCCAGCTTCCTCAGGGCCAGGTCGTCATGGCACCGCCTCAGATGTTTGGTGGACAACAGTTGAACCCGCTACAGCTGGCACAACTTCAGGCTCTGCAGCAGAATGGGCAGTTGAATGGACAAGCTGTTGGTCTTCAGGCTAGTCAGCATGCTCCTCCGCAGCTGTCTGCTCAGCAGCAGCAACAACAGCAACAGCAGCAACGGAAGACTCTTTTCACTCCTTACCTTCCTCAGGCGAATCTACCGGCGCTTCTAAGCAATGGTCAACTCGTTGCCGGTATCCTCCGTGTCAACAAGAAGAACCGTTCTGACGCCTACGTCACCACAACTGACCTGGATGCTGATATATTTATTTGCGGAAGCAAAGACCGAAACCGCGCCCTTGAGGGCGATTTTGTCGCCGTTGAGCTTTTGGACGTTGACGAGGTGTGGTCCCAAAAGAAGGAGAAGGAAGAGAAAAAGAAGCGGAAGGACATCACCGATGCTCGAACTAATGCTGGTGGCGACAAACTGTCACGTTCCGACTCTGGCACCAATGGAGACAGACAGGAAGTTGGCCCCGACGGCAGCATTCGTCGTCGTGGTAGTCTCCGCCAGCGCCCCACGCAGAAGAAGAACGACGACGTTGAAGTCGAAGGGCAGAGTCTTTTGCTGGTTGAGGAAGACGAGATCAGTGATGACCAAAAGCCCCTGTATGCTGGTCACATTGTCGCCGTAATTGAACGTATCGCGGGCCAAATGTTCTCTGGAACTCTCGGACTTCTGCGACCCAGCAGCCAGGCGACCAAGGAGAAACAAGAAGCTGAACGGCTAGCCAGGGATGGCACCAACCGCCCTCACCAGGACCGGCAAGATAAGCCGAAGATCGTTTGGTTCAAGCCTACCGACAAACGCGTTCCACTTATTGCAATTCCTACGGAACAGGCTCCTCGCGACTTCGTGGAGAAGCATCATGAGTATGCTAACCGAATCTTTGTTGCTTGTATCAAGAGATGGCCAATTACATCGCTTCACCCATTCGGTACGTTGGTCGAGCAGTTGGGTGAAATGGGTGATCTGAAGGTTGAAACGGATGCTCTTCTCAGAGATAACAACTTTGGATCGGATGAATTCTCCGACGCTGTTCTCAAGAGCATTGGCTGGGAAGACTGGTCGGTCTCTAGTGAAGGCGAGGCCCTTCTGGCTTCGCGTCGCGACTTCCGTGAGGAGACTACCTTCACCATTGATCCTACAGGTACCAAGGAACTCGACGAAGCCTTCCACTTCAAGAAATTGGATGATGGAAAGGTTGAAATCGGTATCCACATCGCCGACGTCGCCCACTTTGTCAAGGCTAATTCCCTCGTGGACCGGGAGGCTAAGAAGCGCGGCACAGCCGTTTATCTGGTTAACCGGTTGGTGAATTTGCTGCCACCGCGGCTCTCTGCCGAGCTGTGCTCTCTTCTTCCGGGCCAGGAGCGCTTGACTGTCAGTGTGGTATTCAAAGCTAACCCTGATACTGGTGCCGTCGATGATGACGTATGGATTGGGAAGGGTGTTATCAAGAGCACTGGCAATCTCGGTTACGGAGAGGTTAATTCCATGCTCAGTGGAACGTCGGATGCTGCTGTTTCTGGCATCACTGCTGATAGTATCCGATCGTTGAACGTAAGTAACTGGTTGTCCCCAAATATTAAGTGCCCCTGCTAATGTAACTTAGGCTGTTGCGACCAAGTTCCGTGAGGCAAGATTCGGTAACCGTGTCTCTAATATTCCTTCTCTTCGTTTGCTGTACCAGCTGGATGATGAGAATGCTCCGGTCGAATTCAACATCTTTGACGCTACTGCTGCCCATGAGCTTGTTGAGGAACTGAGCTACAAAGCAAACTTCTTCGTTGCTCGGCGACTGGCCGCGGCTATGCCTGGAAAGGCGCTCCTCCGTCACCAGATGCCGCCGAAATCCGCCCGCCTTCAATCCTTCGTTGAGAGGATGGGTAAGCTGGGTTACGAAATTGACCCTACAAGCAGCGGAAGCTTGCAAAGCAGTCTCTTCAAGGTCCAGGATGTTGATTTGCGCAAGGTTTGTGTTTTGTTTCGGATTCTGGCAACGTATGCTAACCAGGTACGCAGGGAATGGAGACGCTTCTCGTGAAAGCTATGCAGCGCGCGAAGTACTATGTGGGTACCACTACATTGGACGAGCAACAGCGCCAGCACTATACCCTCAACTTCCCTGTTTACACACACTTTACAAACCCATCCCGTCGTTATGCCGATATTATTGTGCATCGCCAGTTGGAGGCCGTTCTGTCCAATGGCGCCGTTGAGTTCTTGGATGACTTGGAGTCTCTCAGCAAGACAGCCGATCTCTGCAATAACAAGAAGGATTCTGCTCACATTGCCCAAGAGCAAAGCGTTCATATTGAAGCCTGTCGCAACATGGACAAGAAGAGGCATGAGATTGGTGGGGACCTGATCAGCGAGGGTATTGTCATTTGCGTCTATGAATCCGCATTCGATGTTCTTATTCCTGAGTACGGTTTTGAGAAGCGTGTTCACTGCGACCAGCTTCCATTGAAGAAGGCTGAATTCCGCAAGGACACACGTGTTTTGGAACTCTACTGGGAGAAGGGTGTTCCATCTTCTGCTTACATCCCCGAAGACGAGCGCCCCAAGCCCGCTAACTCACGTGCCGCCCAGGCTGCTGCCGCAGCGCGTGAGGCAGAGGTCGCCAAAGAACGGGCTAAGGAGCACGACGAGGCTATGCGGAAGCAGACCGAGACTGGCACGATGTCTGCTGATGATGTCGATGCCCTATTTGACGATGACGATGACATGTCCGAGGTCACCGAGATGGCTGCTGGCGTGTCCTTGAACTCCGTTGACCGCTCTACGCAAAGCATGCCCCCTTCGCCAACCCGCAATGGCCATGTCCAGCAGAGCCCTCATCGTACTCGGTCTGACCCTAAGATCGCGACAAGCACAAGCGAAGCCCCTGAAACCAAATTGACAAACAAGGAGAAGTTTTTGGATCTTTTCAAACTTCGGGAGGAAGACGGTGAATACATTCAAGACGTGACTGAAATGACCCGAGTGCCGGTCATTCTCAAGACCGACCTGAGCAAGAGCCCTCCGTAAGTATTCTATTGACAATGACTATGGTTCTAATGCTGACTTTGCACAGGTGCCTCACTATTCGCTCTGTGAACCCATATGCTCTGTAAACACGCGAAAGCGTCAATCCACGTCTCCGAGTATATGCTTTGCATGTCTACAATACGGAATTTGCTTGCTTGGCAGGTCAATTCAATGTGATGGTCTGAAACCAATGGCTGTCCAGCGGGTCGAAGATATTGTTACTATAAACTTAATCAGCCATCATGCTTTGCTGTGTCATCTTTCCCGGCGATATTGTTTTATGCTTTTAGCGTTTTGTTTTACCCTTTCAGGTTTCTGCAAGACATTGGGTTTCTTATGTATCACTTGAGTGGGCCGGTTATCTGCATTGCGTATGAATTCGCAGTGGTATTTCTCTTGGATGAGATTGTATTGCTGAAGCACGAGTGCCCAGATAGGAGGTCGATGATGGAAGATTGGAGAGATTCAGATTGACCGGTGATTGGTTCCATGGGCAAAATTTGTCTATTAATCTTAGATATTGGCATCCATATCTTATTTTGCTCGTATCCATTTATGTACTCCAAGTGCTGTAGTTATGGGCCCGGTATATTGCAGTTCATGCTTAGTATAAGCTATTGGCCCCTGGGCTAGGTAGATCATGCTGCCATGTCCTTCGTCTGTCAGTCCAGTTACAGGAGGCCAAAACACAGTGGGATTTCCCAAAATATCCAATGACATCAATATACATAGAACTATAACCAGTACGTCCAGGAAGATAATAGCCTTATAGAATCACTTCCACACACCCTATTAATGATGACATCCATCATCGAATGTATTATCAATTAGATACAATACCTCGGTAAGTTGGTAGGTAGGTAATCCCCATCAATAGTTCACCCTACCCTATCCATCCACACACCCCTTCAAAGAAGAACAAACATATCTACGCCGGTAACTAAGATATCTCCAAACCAGCCAACCATCCAGCCTATGCACTGTGTGCTCGCTTGCGTGCCAGAAACCGTCAATCAAATCAAATAAATCCAAAGGGAAGAAGGAAATACCAAGAAGAAAGGTCGTAATTTTCGTTTATAGATGGGTAGGTAGGTAGGTAGATTGAATGATATACGGATTAGATTAATGGTTAGGTAGGTAGGTACGGTTCTTGATCTGGCTATTAGAGGGTGATGAAGGAGCTATAGTCTGCGGATTCCGATACGGGGTTTGCGTTTTGATGAGGAGGAAGAAGAGGTGGAAGGTGCGGTTCGGGAGTTGGTGATCGATTTTTTGGATGTTGATGTTGATGTTGATGTTGATGCGGATGGTTTTGAAGTTGAGGAGAGTGCGGATCGACTGTGGTGTTGATTCTTTGATTGGGGTTTCGCTTGCGCAGAAGACGATTGATTCTCTTTTCCATCGAAACTTTCCCCGTGTGTAACAAATGGATCCGGGTCTTCGAAGATAGTAAGTTCGTCACCAGGGCGGGCAAAGTTAGCGGATCGATTGAGAATTGATAATTTGGGTGATTTTCGCTGCGGACCGGAGTCGGGTTCATTTGCAGCGATGTTCTTCTCTGATTCTGTCATTGCTTCGACTTCATTGGGGTAGTCTTGGTGGTCTATGTCCGGGTCTAGCGGCATAGAGAGAACTGAGAGCGGACGTTTGCCGTGAGCGTTTTTGCGGGGACTTGGGGGAGCGAGTTTTACGGGTGATGGTGAGAGAGAGGGGTCGTTTTCTTTGGTTGC
>MVGC01000255.1:0-33261 GCA_003589665.1 Aspergillus sclerotialis | reverse complement strand
AGTGGGAAGTGGGAAATAAAGAGGGTAAAAACCATCTAATAAGAGAGGGTCGGAAAGAAAGAATGAAGGACTAATGGAGCCAGACTATGAGAGAGAGATTGAGTGAGTGAGTGAGAGAAAAGAAACATGAACCAACGAATTTGATTTTCGGTTTTCCAGGGGGAAAAGAGCAAAAAAGAAAAAAAGAAAGTGAAGGAGTGACATTTTGAGACCCACCGAGCACGCGGAATTCTGGTCTCTCTTTTTTTTTTTCTTTTTTTTTTTTTTTCAATTTCACACTAAAACAACGTGGGCCAAGAAACAAAAAGAAGATCATCTTTTGCATCTACAGCTTATTCTTACCGGTATTATTACTAGTCCGTTACACTAGTCTGCCTGTCTTCTACAGGGATATCCTGGTTTTATTCCTGCTTCTTAAGGTTCTAGTCTTGGAAGTATGTCTAATTTGATTCTCATCCAGCTACTTTCTTTCTCTCCATCTCCCTATATGGATCGAGTATCTTCATTTGAGGGTAAAGTACATATACGGTATTGTACTTACTTAACCGGATGATCGGCGGAATCTGCGGGATACTGGTTTCAGTCAGATCGTCATGGAATATCACCATTACCAAATATCCTCAGCTATCCTCAAATATCATGTCCGTAAACGGATATTATTCTTCGGGATGGATTATTCGACATCCCTCTTATCAGATAAACCATTTTACATTATATTAATTATCTACCACTCCTGCAGATTACTCATGAAGAGAATCCTTCAGCGGACAGACCCCTATCTAACCATCTCCACCATCGGCAATTTGAGTCATTTGGTGAATCCCTTCCTATTCAGTGTCTTACCCCACTGCTTTTCTCCAGCTTCCCCCATCTCCAACCACGGAACTGTATCTGAAGGAAAATCCTCAGTCCTCCTCACCTCTACCCTCTCTCGTCCAATGACCATTTCTCTTTCCTCCCTCACTACCTACTCATTTTCCACGTGGGATTTGGGGGAATTCTCACCTTTGACGAGATTGGACCAATCCCTGTTTGCTAACGGTTACAGGGATACATTCCAACTTTCTAACCAAGCATTTAGATAGACAGATGATCATCGATTCTTGCTTAGCTTTCGGCCCCCCTCCCCGGCGAGCTGTCTGTCAGGGACTAGCAAGACGATGCCAATCCTGTACACAAGTGATAATACGAACAAAATTCATTAGTGGAGAAAGAAGGATTTCTTCATAGTGTTGGTACTCTCAGCCTCAGATATTCCTTCATGACTTTCAAGTTCCATGACTTTTCTCTCTCCCTTCTATAGCCGAGATCCACGAGGATCCACGAGAGTCCACGTGGATACACGTGGGTGAAAGTGGCTGGAGAGGTGTGAGGGGGCTTGAGAGGGGTCTCACATTCCCTACTAACTCCTTTTTGTCGTCTGCCCGATTGTTGATTTGCCAGTTCCAGTACGCTTCTACTAGCGTCTCTTGGCTCCTCCCCAGCGTGGCCGTGCTGAAGTCTGATACTGGCTAGCCTCGTCGTCCCTGACAGTGTTGGATCAATCGCACTGTATGATCCACCGATAATAATTCCCCGGTGGGACGTACACAGATTCTGCCATAAAACCTGTCTTATGGTGTCGAAAGGCACAGAGAGATGCTTTAGACTAGCCATGGGACAAGACACTGATCCCCGGCACGTGACGGACCCTGAGTTTCAGGCCTGTCTTAGCATGTCGTTATCAGCGAGTAAGTCCGATCGGAAGAGTCTGACACAAGTTTACCGAGCGTGCCCCGAACAACTTACTCTGGAGTTGAAGCTGTCCATCTCTTCTCTCTGTTCTTGGCATTGCGGTCAGACTCTGGGCCAGTGGCGCTTCGTGTGAAAATACGAGGCGGTGAGTCTTGATGCTTGATAGGTAGCTCACTTAGTCGCCCAAATCTAATACCCTAACACATGGGCCTTTGTTTTGGAAATTGCGGTAAGCCTTCAACCCGTGTTTCAGGTTACGATAGCATGACAGCATGGCAGAGCTCGAAATACTTGCTAGGTTGTTTTGTCTTTGCACCGAAAGAGAGAGATCAACCTCCCTAGTAGTATCATGCCGTTCAATCTATACTTCAAAGTCCTCTTGCGGAGCTCTTGCACTTGCATACATGCATATGACGATCCCTGACTGCCACGCGAGTCCCCTGACAGGGATAATCCCCCGACCATTAACACAAGGCTGAACAATCTAGAATCTTGGATTTTCCTTCTAGCAAATACTCTGTCCTCGCCTGAGTCAGACTGGTTTGCAAGCCACTAGCTTGGATTATCCCGCTGCGTTTCTACCGGGCACTCTGTAGTCCAGAACCAAGCCACGTTGCTGGCTGATCAAGTTTGGAACTTGATACATACAAAAGGTTTGGAACTGTTTAGTCTTCAATCGGGCCACTGATTATCGGCTCTCTGCAGTTGGAGCATCCCGGGATACTGTATTAAAATTGTGTCACTGAGCTCCAGGAAGGTTATTTGTTTGTTTGTCCGCCGCCTGGCTGGATGGCTCTTAAAGTTTGCATTGAGTTGAGACCAAACAGGCCGGACAAAGGAAATCCTATGCTCCTTCTGCCGTGTTTCAAAGCCATGCGAACCTTGATCCTTTGAAAACCTTCCAATAAACGCATCAGGTGCATGCAGCTCCCCGTCCGAATCAACAGCTTGAATATGGACCACTATGATGACGCCAAATGAAGTTATAGTTTGACTGATCGCCAAACACAATCTCATCTCTGCCTCGCAGCTTTGGTCCACAACCACGCGCTACCTAATCTGGGAACATGCAGAGTATCAAGTGGGGAAATAATTTAATACCCAGATTCAATTGAAGAAACCCCACATGGATTCAACCACCTGGCAATTACGAAGTTGAAACGGCAATCTTCTCTTGGCTATGGAGAACCAGAAAATCACGACGGGCAGGGCAGCCAACTGCCTAATTGAAACTGCCACGTGGGATTGAGACTTACCGTATTGATTGCCTTCTTAAATTGACGATTCTAATTATTTGGGGGAGATTCCATATCTCATTGCCTAGTACCAAGGTCCTGAAACTTAATTGCTTAAGGTCTCGCTAATAATAAATATATCAATCCTTCTAGCTTACCATCCTACGAGCCTCTCGTTTCACACTTCCGACTCTAGTTAGCTTAGCTAGCTATGAGTCTTCCGGGAGCAAAAGCCACTTAGCCGCATAATGCTGGAATACAATAGTATCTTCTAGTCGACCAGCCTAGACTGTAAGGCCTTCAATTATACGGAACCTATAATTCACACTAAACCGAATATTGTCAGGCAACCACGATAGCCGCCGGTAAAACCTAGGTTAATCATTCCAGTGGCAAATTGAACAACCTTACTGACTGGGTCCTGTCTTATCTTTTCTTTTTTTTCTCCCCATCCTATTTATTCACTCCACTAATAGAACAATTCTAGAAATTTTCCAGAATCTACCATCCCCATAAAATACACGCCCTATACAAACGGCCAGTAATACCGTATCATAAGTCGAACCAAGGATAAGCCCAGGCTGATGAGCGTCTGGTTCCGTAGTCACGAACCAGTTCGTACCGAGTCTAAGCTCCGAATCCCGTGATTTGGTTTTGTTTGGTTCGCTTCACAGGTGGCGAGAGGACCTTGCAAAAGCAAATACGAAGCGGGTATGTTGTGATCCGGATATGATGTCAAGAGGAATGAAAAAAGACGAAAAACCTCCGAGCCGCCCTCTGCCGGGGGTTTTCATCACACGTGGGTATGGTGCGATCTTGTCAATCATTTTAGTACCATGTATCCACTGATTATCCTTGTCTCATTTACTTCACCGATTGCCAATGGGGATTTGTTTGTGTTGGTGGATGCTGGTTGCTGTTTTATTTTCTAGGGTTGGGCGGGTAGGAGGTTTCGAGGTTCGCGCTTATGCACTTTCTTTGGGTATACTAGGGTATCGAGGTTTAGTTTTGAGCTGGAAGGAACTAGAGTATAGTATATCCCTTGGTTGAAACAAATAATGCACAGTACCTAGTAGCCAGCACCAGCATGCCATCTCAATCTGTATATAGATTTAGGCCAGTCCACGTAGACCAGCACGCCATTGTAGTTTATTTCTATGACTATAGATAGTATTGAACTTCTGGCTTTCTTCGTAACATAACTTTACAATATATTGCGTAAACCATCAGATTTATCTTTGTCCGTAACCTAGCATACCCCGGCATACTCGGTCTCATACACCTTGACATTCCTCCCGTTTCAGAACCAACTACACACACTAGGCATCCACATTCTACTGGCATGTACTCGATGGACCTATACACTGTCCTCGATATTCAGACTAAGGTCTGTCGAGTATTTAGATTCCAGTGTTTGTTAGAGACATAGCCATCTCATATTCCAAACTAACAAATACCAAAGGCATTCTTTATGAGAGACTTCATGTGTAACCATAGACCTTAGGGCTAGTGGTCAATTCTTACCACCAGAACAAAGACCACTCGACTGCTACCTGGTAGTAATCCATCAACAGAGCAAAGCGATATACCTCCTTCTCTCCTTACCTACTTACACAACATCCACATCAACACCACAACCAACAACTGCATGACCAAGGCTCTAGCCACAAACCACAAAAGTACCTCCCTCCTAAACGAGAATAAATGATTGGCATCTAATCCCTGACAACCACGCGAGGCAGTTGCCACCTGCAACAGCCACCTGCCCATGCTTACAGCGGCATCTTTTTGGGCTTCCTGCACTTCAATATTTTAGATTATCCGGGCTAGACATGCTGTGTATCATATGTATACTGTGTACATAGTAACTTGCATGCATATTTTTCCTAGAAGGAACGCGGACAGAACGCGGAAGCGGAATTAATGCGGAATAAACTACTATTTCGCTCCTACTGGACTGGTTTTTTTATTCCGCTTTGTACCCATGCATCATGGGTGATGCTTACAGGACCTTGGTTTCTTTATTTTTACTCTAATAGCTAGATAGGTACTGGGGATACGGTATTTACACCCTTGCGTCCCTAGGTACGATAGCTAGGTTCAGTCTAACTCAAGATGGGCATTAGCACATTGCCTAGATGGGCATTCACCACATCCATCTATATGTCCATCCCTGTACAGCCTAAAACTAATAAGGAAAGAAAGGGAAAAGCTAAGGTTTCCAATAGACGCGTTTCCCTCCATGGCTTTTGCCCATAATAGCCCAGTTAGAATGCCCGGATAGTGACACAGGAATCCCGGCCGCAAACGGTTAAGTTGTACAAGCCACGCCTCTTCTTTTCTTGTCGGTGGGATCAGGAACGTGTGTGTATGTTGTGTTAGCTTGGTAAATAGACTATTACGAATGTCGCTGTAAGTGGTGGATTTGGAATTGTTGCGTGGTTTTTAAGGCTTTGGGGTCGTTTATATAGTATGGCTGTCCAGGTATGTAAACTCCCTGGGAATTGTTAATAGTACTGACATACTCTACCAATATCGGGATAAATAGCTATCTACCCATGTTGCGCTTGTGTACCGTCCATTCTCTTATCCTGGGATTATTCGCCTAACTCGTGTAGATCGGTACAACAACCAGTCCATAGCTAAATATTGTCATGCTACACTGCATTTATATATATACTAGGTACTTCTGCATAAGCATATACAGTAGGTAGTTCATCATACCACATGGATAAATCTAGCAATTTAACACTCGCCTATTTCAAATCCACCCAAGTAAAACAACCAGATAGCGACCACGCACGCCGGGGATCCATCGGGATGCAATACAGCACCTATCTACCAATCTACCTACCCCTACCCTCACCAATCCATTGGCCCTAATCCAACGACATACATAATACCCGGACTCTCCACTAGCTTCGTTATCTTCAGTAGCACTTACGTACTCCGGCCATCCCCGCGGCTTACACTCCCCTGTCTCCGAGCTCGGAGGCTAATTAGGACGGTAGTTTTTCGGAAAAGCAACTACCGTGATATGTGAGATTGACAAAGTATAACAGGTTGTACAACGCCCCTGCCGCGTAATCTGAGTCAGGTTTGGATTTGGGTTTTATGTTAGCGCCGTTGGGTTTGGTATTGTCTTTGGGTGGTTAGGTGTGGTGGTTGGGTTTGTGATGGGTGGTTTGTAGGTAGATAATAATGTGAACGGGGGGAGAGTGGAGGCGATTCAACATCTGAGCAACTGCAAATGTCTTAAGGACTGTATTCTACAGTGTATGGATGCTATTAAATCAAGTCTAGATACCAATGTATACCATAACCATCACATCAGATCAAGAAGACGTATCTATCAAATCAACCATGTCGCCACCATCTGCCCAATGAACCCCCAGAACCAGCCATTTCAACCACTTCTTCGAAGCTGACTTCCACGCGGAACATCCGGCCATCAGCTGTACCGCTCCCTCCGCCAACAGGGCTCACCAGGCCCCAAGTAACAAGCTTCTCCCACGCCTCGCGAGCAACGTCTCTGCCCCAGACTCGGCCGGGGGTGGCAGTTGCACCGGAGACGGAAGCTGATGTTTTCGCCGAGGTCAGGAGTCGGGCGTATTCTGCGTAAGCGGCAGGGAAGGATAGGGCAAGTGGAGCAAGGCTTTGAGGCTGTGCCTCGCCCGGGTCATACAGGGCGGTCAGGCGAGTGGCTGCTAATAGCAAGGAGAGAGGAAGCGATGACGGGCTTGATGACGTAGTTGCTGTGGCTTGGAAGGGCAATGGGGCTGGGTCTGGGCAGGACAGGGACTGATCAACGAATGTTTTGGGGGTAGGGATTTGTAGTGCCTTTGACTCGTCCTCGTTTTTGTTGTAGGTGCTGAGGTGTAATTCACTGATAGCGAGTAATGAGCTTGTGAAGAATTCCTTGACGGATTTTGTCTGGTGATAGATCCTTCGCAGATGGAATTGGAATTCGTCGTCGGTCCAGAGGCCCTGCGGTTAATGTCAGTAAAGAGAATCTATGAATTCAGAGTGACGGGAAAGAATATAGACCTTACCCTTAGATAAGTTCTCCAGCCGTCTAGTAAGGTTCTCCAGTTTTGCGATATCACAAAGGACTCCTTGTCTCCGCCGGCAACGGCACTCAATTCCGAAATTTCGCTCTCGTCCACATTCAGCCCAGTATAACAGATATCGGAAAAGGTATCCAATGATTTTGGAAGCGAAACATATACATATCGATGGCTGAATCGACTCTTTACACGTTTCTCCAACATTTCTGTAATATCGACCTTTGTCGTAAGTCCTATTACTGCAACCGGTGCCTTTCGCGCCTGCGCAATATCAAAAAGATTATATAGTAGTGTTTGCCGTGCATGAGAGACAAATAGGTCGAACTCATCCAGGACAATGATAACAGATTTTGCAGCGGTGACAGCCTCTCTGCTGTCAGACGGACCAAAGAGCTCTTCTGGATGTGATAGAAGTGCCAGCAGAGTCGCCATTGTATCAGCGTAGCTGCTAACCTTGTCTGCTTCATCTTCGGTATTGGTCTCACGCCCCAGTTGGCGCCACATTTCACGGAGAGCCAGTCGATCATCAGTATGCAGGAAACCGTTTAGACGCACAACATGAAAGTCATTTCCATGTCCCTTTTCTAAAGAAGAAATGGCAGACTCGACTATCGTAGTCTTCCCGCAGCCTCGAGATCCAAAAACTAGCATTGAATTACCCTCTCCAGAAGAGACGGTCTGTTCGATAAGTTGATGGACCTTTTGATATTCGCTGTCTACTCCCTTTAGAGGAACTGGTCTTTTACCATTCAGCTTCTCTAGAGTGAACTTGGTCAAGACCCTCAGTTCCTCATGTAAACCTTTTTGAAGGAGACCTTGAAACTCTTCGGCGTAGCCAGGAAGCGGCTCCGGAGTCATCCCAGAGCTATCCTTCATATCCAAATCATCTTGTTGGAATTGAACAGGCTGCAATTGCATAGAAACCAGCTCGTCGAACCCATCCTGGTCCCCATCAGGTGAGGGTGATTTCTTAACCTCTTTTCCAGATGCATCCTCGTTAACAGACTGGTCCCGTTGATTAGACCTCGCAGCTGCTCTCCTCGGCCGAGTTCTTTTTAATGTCCGTGTTTGGGGCTGCGGCGACTCCCATTCAGTTTCGTCTACCTCTGAAACGTCTCTGGTCCTTCTTGCGCTTCTCGTGCTGCGAGTGCGTTCCGTAGGCGTTGATGCTTGTCTCTTCGCGGATTGTGGCCGCTCATCAATTTCATCATAGTATCTCTTCGGAGTTTTGCGCTGTCGAGTACTCGATCGTAGACCAGTTCTTGAGGGCGTTTCCGTGCCGTTCGCTTCCCCCTTTCGTTCCTCATCTTCCCCTTCAACAGTTGTCTGGCCTTGCCGCGAAGACTGGCGCCGTGATTTTCTTGTCGAAGTCGGGGAAGTGAGATTGCTGTGACCATCGTAGGCCCGAATTGTCGGCGATTCTGGTTCGTTTTCTCCTGCTGCTGTTGGTGACTCGGGGACCGAATAGTCTGAGTCGTAGCGCATTGTCGTGTCTCCATCTTCGTCGAAATCTTGCAGCTCGGATGCCTTTCTCTTTTTAGTAGTGCGAGGGTCCTTCATTTTATCCAGTTTTGTTAGGAAATCGAATTGTTATGGCAGGAGTTCGAGGTTGACGGTGATGCAGGATGTTCGAGCTAAATCGATATCGTGGCTATCGGAACAAGCAAGAGAAAAGGAGACGACGAATACTAGTAGCTGTCATTAAAAAGCAGGTAGTCTAATCATCAAACAGTGCCATTTCGAGGGCAATTGGTAGCTGTGGGGAGGACTGAAGTTTGCGATCGGAGCTCAGTGGAGGGAGACAGTTCGGAGGTTGGCTAACGGCGGAATATTAGTATATCATTGGCAGATGGTAGAGACAAGAATGACCCATGCATGCACAGCTGATGTCCTGTTGGATTGAAGGAAGAGCCTTGTTCAACCAAGGCTGTCAAGATGTCCTTGAGCACAGCTTCTCAATAATCAATGATTTTGTCAGGAACACGCGACGCGAGGTCAGGTGATACTCTACCAAGTAACCAAATCTTGTCTGTCAAATAGGATTTGTTTACATCAATTGGCTCATCTATGAATGTGTTTCACTTTCCAGTTTCTGATATTGCAAAAGTCTAGGGTATTAGGCCGACTGTCGTGTTTTTGCCCTTCATATGTTCAGGACTACTACAAAGATCAAGGACTGATCGTTAACCAAGGACTTATATCTATGTCATTCCTTGTGTACAAAGCCAGGTAAACAGCTTGACAAAACAAATGGCAATTCTACCCAGACTCGAGAGCAATACATAGGGGGCATAAAGAGGAATATCCAACATATGAAATAATGCTAGCTTGGATTGCCGTCACCATCGATGGACCTCGGCTTGTCGTATCCGATAACCAGTTTATCAATCAATCATCAGCGATCTCCTCTATTTAACACCTCTACTAGCCCTGGTTACTATCATAGTTTTCTTCCAGCTGACTTCTTGCGCATTTGATTCCCATTATTTCACCGCTACATCTATAGACTACAGAGTACCGAAATCCTCTGATATAAAACCAATTACTAGTCATCTCGAATATAACCAACCAACCCCATTCAACCATGACACGCCCAGCAGTCCTCCCACCCTCGAGACAACTCACCGAATTCGAAGAACTAATTCAAGAATACAACCTCCAAATATTCTCGCGAAAACAAGATGACAAATCCCAAGTGCGCTGCTCTCAGTCCCCCTTCCTCCCTAACCATCGTAACATCCACCATCCATACTAACCCCACACCCAACAAGCAGTTCTGGGACATCGACGCCCGCCGCAGTAACCTCCGCTTCGAGTCCGCAGTCAGCAGTCCCACTCCCCGAGCCACCTACCTCCTAACCGCGGCGCCTCATCTGTGCAATTTCATGGGCAACCTACACGGCGGATGCGCGGCAACCTTAGTCGACCTTCTTACTACATCCATCCTCATGGGGATGTCGCGGCCAGGCAGGTTCGCGCTTGGTGGCGTTAGTCGGAATCTCAAGGTTACGTTTCTTCGGCCTGTGCCACAGGGGACGGAGATTCGGCTTGAGTGTACGTTGGTTCATGCGGGGAAGAGGTTGGCGCTGTTGAGAGGAGATATTTACAGGGCTGATACGGGGGATTTGTGTATTGCTGGTGAACATGAGAAGGCAAATACGGATCCCGAGGCGGATGGAAAGTTGTGATTTCATTTACTGGATTTGGGGGTGCGGGAAAGTTGATTGTAGACATACGGGGTTGTAGGTAAATTCGGATGCTTGTATATATGGGTTGCGATTAACGTATACTTACCCTGCGGGATTACTGGTATTCGACTGCGTATGGTTTGATGTTTGATTTAACGGATACTTTATTGCATTCTCGGGACTGGAAGAGAAGACTCGGAAACTCATACACCAAATCAAACTATTTACTCGGTTTCCACTCATAAGTGGTCTTGTGGAATTCAACAATACAAGATTACCCATCCAACATGAATGAAGTCGTGAATGAAGCCCGGGAAGGATCAACAAGCGAGTCCGACCCTATGACGTCGGCAACATTGAACCAGCAATATTATGAGACTCGAGATATTATTGGAGAGCAAGATTTTCTGAGGATTCGTCTACTCTTGAGCAAGCCTCTGGTCCTCCCGCAGGCCTTCAACAACCAGATCTTCACCGGTAGCACGGCGGTAGAGATCCCGGACATCATCTACTTCATGTTAACACAAATTCAGCACTCCAATAGAATAAGTCTTACCGGTGGTAGTTTCAAAATGTGACGTAGCATCGTAGCTCTTTGAAATAAAGATGTTGTCTTTTTCACCACTCTCAAGAGGCTCGTAGATAGGAATCGGGGGACCGAAGAATCTCTCCTCAATTTCGCCAAGGCGCTCAAATCCGGGCTGAAGTTCAAGATGGTGGTTCGCATCAGACTCGGCAATCGTTGAGACAATGGCAACATAGTAGCCTTAGGGCAGACGTTGTGGGCGGACGAGACCATCGCAATGTAAACATCTAGCTATATCAGCAAAACTCGACAATTGTCAGACACCGTACTCACCGTGCTTTCTTCCAACCTGGGACTGGGGAATAATCAACTGGAGAGAATCGCTGCCATCGGTCTTATCAATGGGATGCTTCAGAATGCAGATCGCCTTGAGTAGATATCCGGTCACCTTGACCTTGCCAGGGAAGTAGGACGGATCTGCGAGAATCTTCTTGGTCTTGGTGGTGAACTTCATGGTCTCGCCGTTGTCATCACGATCTTTCATTGTTGCCTTAATTCCAGAAACCTTGTCGCCATCATAGAGAACCTCATCGATGCTGGTGTTGAGCATGTAGGTACCGCCATAGATGGCAGAAAGACGGGCGAAGCCTTGTGGCAGCTCACCGAGACCATAGAGAGGATAGATGTAAGGCGACTTGCCATAGCGAGCCATGGAGTTCACATAAAGGCGAATACGGTTGATGGTTTCGGCGGCCATGCCGGGTTTTGTGATATAGAAGTCGGACTGGAACAGAGCCATCGAGTGACCGACGAAGTCACGGGTATTGTCTTCGAGACCGAATTTGTCATATACATCCTTCATGGTGCACTGGGCGATATTCAAGCCTGGATAATGTAAGTTACTGACAATAAAGCCAATCCACAGTCAACACGAACCCTGGTGAGTTGCCGGATCATCTTCCTTGAATTCACCAACCCACTCTAGGAACTTCTTAGCTCGTCGCTTCTCAAACATGCCCATCAGCGATGAGCGCACAGCTTCGCCGGCGTCAGATGGGACCTTGGCCACGGTCGCCTTGGGTCCCTTTCCTTGCTGAACATAACTACCAGCAATTTGCTTGAATTCGAGGTACCTCGTGACATCCGTAGAGACCAAGATATTCGTCAGCTCTCCATTTGACATCAACAACTTCGGGACGAGATCGATGTTCCAGTCATTGAGACGTCCGTACTTCTTCCAGGGTTCTTCGCCGGGTGGGACATTGCCGTACTTCTTGAATAGCTGCAGAGGAGGTCAATAAAAGTAAGGATAGTGGATCAATAGAACCGACCGTCTCAAGGTTCACAGAAGCCGCCTCACTAACCTGCTGTCAGTAACTACATGGGGATGTGGGAGAGATAGCTCAGCTCTAACTCACCCTCCGTAGTGATCATTACGGTCAATGTGGAGAACCTTGTTCCCCTTAACGCTGAGGACGCTGTAGACATAAACAGTAAGCAAGACAGAGCATATGACCAAGAAGAGTTGAATTATGCATACCCTGAAAGCACACATTCGGTCAAGCCTACGAGGGGGAGAGGTTAGTTGAGCTGGAGTCAAATGGTGGGGTAGTACATACCAGTGCCGAGTACGACAACATCATATTCTGGGGCGATCTCCTCCATGTTGGGTGATGAAACAAACGCAGGAAGCTGGGGTAGAGGTAGAGTAGGGGGGAAATAAGGTATCAGGAGCTGCAAGAAAGAAGAAAAACAGAGAAGTCGAGGGGTCGAAGTGGCGGCGGAGATGGATTGCGGTGAGAAGAGGAGACAGCCCCCGTCAATTTAGATAGTCTTAGCCTATTTCGCTGATCCTCAACTGATTATTGAACGCTAATTCTCCCCCGATCCACCAAATAGGCTTCTTTATATCCAGAGTATTTCTATCTTACCCTTTCTTAGGGGCTCTAGTTCTCTAATAATTCGTGGGTATGGGAAATTTCAATTTCTCTAAGAATTAACTAGTTTACATGTCCAACCTCTAATCCCAACAGCACGAACAATCGCAGATAAATAATGCTACATACCAAATCAATAGTTTACAGAAAACATATTGAAAAGGACGAGTAGTAAATCAAAGGAATTTACCTCGATTTGAAAGATTTCGGTCGGTGACCCTGGTCATACAACTTTTTGGCATCCTCCCAAGCATACCATCGCTCTCGCAGAACATGCTTGATGTTTGATTGGGTGCGACGGACCTGGAGAAAGGAACAGCATATTAGTTTCAATTCTAGGATGTATCATGGTCTATAATGAAACTCAAGAGGGGGAAACACGGACCTCTCTACCCCGTTCGTTTGCTTCATATTCTCCATGTCCTGCTTGCAATCGTTCTCTTTCCGCTTCAGATGTAGCTATGCGATTGCGTTCTTTGGCACAGACCCACCAGAGGGCGTGAAGGTCGTCCCAGGATTTCTCACGGAGTTCTTGTATAGTCCATGCACGTCCTAAAAGCAAGGCCGTGAGTATAAATCAACAAACTGCAAGTTATTGGGCAACTAACCATATTCAATGTCATACTCGGGTGTGCTCATTGCTTGCCTATCAGGAGGGAAGAAACCCCAGAGTCCATGATCGGGAGTTGGATTACGTCGTTCAACTTCCTCCTGAGGGACAGGTTTCGGTAATGGATACTTGGACGCTCCTAATTTGAATCGGGGACCAGTCCGGTGAATTGCCGACACACCGCGGGTTTTATTCTTGTCTCTGGCAGCGGCGACAGCGGTGGAAGAAAAACTTGAGCTCTGTGTTGACTGCCGGAACAATGAGAAATGGAGGGATGGCGCAAGGTAAGGAGGAGGCAGCTCTACCTGCGGAAAGCCCCCATATTGGCGGGCAAGCCGCAGGACTGATTGTCGGTGCATTGGGACTGAGGGATGTTGAGGAAGTTCGAAAGCCGATGGCTGTTCTTTTTGGTCAAGTTCCGGAGGTGGGCCAAGATCACGTGCATCTGCCGCGTTTCTACGGGGTTGTTGCTGGGATACTAGGGTAATTGAATTGGTCAATAACAATAGTTATACACTTGTAAATTTACAGACTAACATGAAATTGACTGAAGTGTCGCTCATGTGTTTTATTTGTCTTTTTCTTCTCCACTTTCATCGTCAATTGCTGAACTGCGCGCCTAATAGAGGCGGCTATTGATGGCCCAAGCGCGATGAGTAAGCACGCGCTTATCGCCCACCTCAGCGCCGCATTCGAAGTTGTGATCAGAGCAGCTTGTCAATATCAACATCTTCGGTCTTTCGCCTTCCTTCGATTTTCACTCCCTTGTGCAACAAGTCCCTTTCGTTCACTATCCTTGCCTTTGGGAACAGCTCTTTGAAGCTGACTTCTCATTATGAATAGACCAGGTTAGTGTTTTCTATTTCTTTCTCCCCTTGCTATGTTCTTTGTGGCCCGCTTCTACGACGACAACAATGTGCCTTTCTTGCCAAGGAGGTGTGTGAAACGCTGAGGTCATATATTGTGTCGCGGCCTCGAGGATGGTCGAGGACTGTACGCCGTCTGTTATTTCACTTGCAAACTCTTTGGTGGTTTTCTCCGTTGGTGGTCTATATCTCACAATGCGTTCCAAAAGCTCTCGCAACTTTGGTTTAAGCAATCAGTCAAAGCTCCTCCAGCATACGTTGCTGACTGTTACTGGAACCACCAGGACCCGGCCCGCAACCTTTAAGGGGGATGTCTGGGTTTCCCGCTCAACAAGCACAAGCTCGGAATGCGACTTTAGCATCAACGCGTCTACCAAACGGCAAGATTGGTGCGCCTGTCTCGAGTGTCTTTTACGAATGATATCAAAACTTGGACACTAACATCAGGCTTGTCTAGGTGGTGGTGCCAACTGGAACTTCAATCTACCGACAAGCGGAACACCAGGGATTCAAGGAAACCAGCAACGGAATATCGGAACAATGGGTGGAACTTTTGCGCAAAGTATTGGCGGACAACCTGCGACCCCGCTGGATCTCTCGTGAGTGCGGTTCCCTTTTCGACGGTTTCTGCCAGCTCAGTTGCTGGCTTTCCGCCTGGCATGTGACTATTGAAGCGCAAATGCTAAGAGGACCTAGGGAGTTCCCCTCATTATCGGGGGCACCTCAGCAATCGCAAGCTCAGAATCCTGGTCAACTAGTCTGGGCTAATGCGAGTCAACGCGCCGCACAACAAACCCCTATCCAAAGACAACAGCACCCTCCCACATCTCAGCCACCGTCTCGAGTATCACAAACACAATCTTATAATCCAGCCCAGCAGGCTCAACTTTCCCAGGATGGTATATTTCCTTCTGGCTCCCAATTTGCCAACCGGCTTGATGACTTCAGGAATGGCGGACAAGGCATAAGTGGTCAATTAGGAGCCGGTGGTCAGCCGCAAACCGGTAACATAGAGGAATTTCCACCTCTCGGACGGAATGTACCTGCAGAGTTAGGTCAAGACCGCAGGACGTCGCTGCTTCAAAACACCGGTTTCGGAAATTACGGTACGGGTATGCCATTCCCCGAGATAAATCAGGCACAAGGGGCACCGAACAGTAATGTGGTGACAGGTTCGGTCAACGGACAAGAAACTGCAAGGATGATGTCGCCTGCAACTGCAGGTACTGGAAGTATTGCGACGTCTCGATCACCTGTCAATCAGGGGTCTAATGGTATGCTTGGACAAGAGAAAGACGTAAGTATTACTGGATTCGCAAAAGTCTGCATCTAATCTGTCTAATAGGATGTTAATGCGGCAATGATGAACCAGTCTAATTATGCCGAGCAGCAAATGCTGCGCAGGCAAGGCCAACAAGGTGACTCACAGGAGCCATCCGGAGCCGCCCAGAGCGCAGAACAGCCACCATTAGCTCAAATGAGTGAATTAGATCGATATGGCTTAGCGGGGTTGTTGCGAATGATTCATAGTGAAAGCCCTGATGTTGCGAGCTTGGCGGTCGGTCAAGATTTGATGACGCTAGGGTTGGACCTGAATCAGCCGGAGTACGTTCTATCCATCCCCGGAGTAATTGGGTACACTAACAGGGTGATCAGGCCGTTGCATACATCGTTCGCCTCCCCATTTGTGGCGTCCATGTCCGCTATACCGATGGAACAAGACTTCTCGCTGCCATCTTGCTATAGCGTTGCAAACATCCAACCGCTTCAGTCTCGCATTCCTAGCTTTAGCGACGAGACGCTTTTCTATATATTCTACAGCATGCCGCGAGATATTATTCAGGAGCTTGTGGCAGAGGAGTTAATGGGCCGCAAGTGGAGATATCATAAAATCGAACGTTGCTGGCTAACACGGGACGAGGCATACCCCGGCCCAATTGACGTTGAGCGTGGTGTTAGTGAACGAGGCGTTTACCTTTTATGGGAAGCGGCAAGCTGGAAGAAGGTTCGGGTATGTTAACCGGCCCTTATTGGCAGAGCTTAAGTCCTATCGTGAATGATGCTGATATTTCTTGATTGTGTAGCGCGAGTTCATCCTTCGATATGAAGATCTGGATAATAGACTGGATCCTAACCGAGGGCTGGCGCGCGCAGTTGGGTTCCCGCCTCAAGCATCATGAATGCCTAGGAGGGACACAGATAATTGAACAGCAATGGCGTTGGGTTTGACTGCCAGTTTTCTCTAGTCTTGGTTCGGATATTGGTGGTGTGGTTCTGCTCAGGTTCAAGGGCATTGTCAGAGTTAAACGGATCGGTCTCTGGGAAATTAGAGTATTTCCTTGGAAATTCAATGATCTCTTGATCGTATGATTTCGTCTATCTAACTTTGCTCGGTTTATTGCTCGATCTCGTAGATTGGTACTGTGATGATATCCATTTCTGAATTGAGTGAGTGTACCTCAACAGGTCAATTCTCGTTATAGTGGACGAAAGCATTGGGAGACTTGCTGTTGCTATTCAAGTTCGAATAGGAGACGCGATGATTCTGTAGGAGTGCTGAAGAACCAACCAACCTTGGCTCCAGTCTTCAACAACAGAAGCATGACAAAAGGCCACTCTCTCAGAGGACTCCCCTTATTCATGATTTAGAACATTCCACCAAGTTTGAATACTAGGGAAAGTACAGGCAGTGAAATAGGTGAACAGCCCCTCAATGCTTATGTCAGCCACACTATACCCGAAGCGGTAAACAGTAAACACATGACTTCAACCAACAAAAACACTGCGCCCAAACACTTTCAACTCCGCGACTTCCCAGCCATTTCAACCACTACAGGGTTCCCCCTTTTTACAGCCTCATGTGCACAAATATATAGTCGGTGTTGCTGGAGTCAGGAACCATGAGGATTACTGAGATTGTCATCGACGTATGTCGAAATCATCCCACAATACGGAAGTCTGGATTGACGGGGAACTAACGTTGGAATTGGCAGGGCTTCAAATCGTATGCCACGCGTACGGTCATTTCAGGATGGTATGTTTTTACATCTCACTATGCAGCCAGTTTGAAATGAGACTTTATTTCCGCGAAATCCGATTTAGTTTGCGCAGCGGACAATCCACTGACCCTTCGTTCGCATAGGGACGAATCGTTCAACTCCATCACTGGCCTGAATGGCAGTGGTAAATCCAACATCCTCGATGCTATATGTTTTGTTCTCGGTATTACGAATATGAGTACGGTTCGCGCGCAGAATCTCCAGGATCTCATCTACAAGCGCGGTCAGGCTGGTGTGACTAAGGCTAGCGTGACTATCGTTTTCGATAACCGGGATACAGCTAAATCGCCGATCGGATTTGAAGAATATGCTACGATTTCCGTAACTCGTCAGATTGTTCTAGGAGGAACGAGCAAATACTTGATCAATGGCCACCGGGCGCAGCAGCAGACCGTGCAGAACCTGTTCCAGAGTGTTCAGCTAAATATCAACAATCCCAATTTCTTAATCATGCAAGGGCGTATTACGAAGGTTCTGAATATGAAACCTGTCGAGATTCTGTCTATGATCGAGGAAGCGGCGGGTACGAGGATGTTCGAGGATAGAAGGGAGAAGGCGATTAAGACGATGGGAAAGAAGGAATTGAAGCTACGCGAGATTGAGGGGCTACTTCAGGAGGAAATTGAACCTAAGCTTGAGAAGCTCAGGTCGGAGAAGCGAGCGTTCCTTGACTTCCAACAGACCCAGAATGACCTTGAGCGTTTAACTCGATTGGTGGTCGCCCACGATTATGTTAGGGGTGGTGAGCGACTGCGCGTTGCAGGGGAAGAGTGCGAAAACAAAAGGAGCAAAGTACAAGCGCTTGAGGATAATGCGTCTAAACTCAAGGGAGAAATTGCCCATTTGGAGGAAGATGTGAAACGGGTGAGAGCAGCCCGTGATAAGGAATTGAGGAAAGGTGGTAAATTCCAGGCGCTTGAGGATGAAGTCAAAACACACTCTCATGAACTGGTGCGATTAACGACTCTTTTCGACCTCAAGAATGCCAGTATCGCAGAGGAACAGGAGAAGCGGAAAGGTGTCCAAAAAACCGTTAATGACCTTGAAAAGACCCTCAAAGAGAAGAGGAAAGTTTATGATAAGCTTCAAGCGCAGTATGATGCCGCAAAGGCGGAGCTGGACGCACAGACCGCCGAAGTAGAGCAAAAGGAAGAGCTACTGCAGACGCTGCAAACTGGTGTTGCGTCGAAGGAGGGCCAGGAAAGTGGTTACCAGGGACAGCTACAGGATGCCCGAAACCGCGCCAACAACGCTGCTACGGAACAGGAGCAGGCCAAGCTCAAGATTTCCCATTTGGAGAAGAGGATCAAAGAAGAGGAACCACGAGCGAAGAAGGCGAAGGAACAGAATTCGGGCCTCCTCCGCGAACTAGAAGGCCTCAAGTCTCATGCTAAAAAACTTGAGTCGGAGCTTACAAGACTTGGCTATGAACCCGGTAAAGAGGAGCAAATTCGCCAGGAACAGACAGACTTACAAAAGGACATCCGTGAACTACGTGAAAGGGCTGATGGTCTCAAGAGGAAGGTGGCGAACATTGACTTCAACTACTCAGATCCGTATCCAAGTTTCGACCGGTCGAAGGTCAAGGGCTTGGTCGCTCAGCTCTTTACGTTAGATAAGGACAAGCTCTCAGCTGCTACAGCGCTAGAGATTTGCGCAGGTGGCCGGTTATACAACGTCGTCGTTGACACTGCCGAAACCGGTACACAGCTGCTTCAGAAAGGTAAACTGCGCAAGCGTGTTACTATCATTCCTTTGAATAAGATTTCGGCTTTCAAGGCATCCGTGGAGAAGATTGGAGCGGCCCAAAAAATCGCACCTGGAAAGGTTGATCTTGCCTTATCGCTCATTGGTTACGATGAAGAAGTCTTGACGGCAATGAACTACGTGTTCGGCAACACATTGGTCTCCCATGATGCTGAGACGGCGAAGAAAGTTACTTTTGACCCCTCCATTCGGATGAAGAGTGTCACTCTCGATGGCGATGTCTACGACCCGTCCGGAACCCTGTCTGGTGGCAGCTCACCAAATTCAAGCGGGGTCCTTGTCACCCTGCAGAAATTAAACGAGATCACTAGGGAGTTGAGAAGCAAGGAGCGAGTTCTGGCCACTTTGGAAGAGACCATGAAGAAAGAGAAGAAGAAGCTTGATGCGGTCCGTACAGTCAAACAGGAGCTGGACCTCAAGAACCATGAGATCAAGCTCACGGAGGAGGCAATCAACAGCAACTCTTCTTCTTCTGTAAGTCATCGTTCCCGGTATTGGCAAGTCAATGGTCTTAGCTAACAATGGGCAGATCATCCATGCTGTTGAAGAAATGAAATCCAACATCGAGCAACTCAAGGAGAACATCGCCGACGCTAAAGCTCGCCAGAGTGGAGCATCCAAGGATATTAAACGGATTGAGAAGGACATGAGCGAATTCAATGATAATAAAGACGACAAGCTTGCAGAATTGCAGGCCTCGCTCGATTCTCTCAAGAAAAGTCTGATCAAGAACTCCAACTCGGTCAAATCTCTGCAGAAAGAACTCCAAACTTCTCGCCTCGAATCCGAACAAGTTGGAGGAGACCTTTCTGCTGCGGAAGAGCAGATTGCTGAAGTCGAGAACACGTTGAAAGCCCAGACGGAGGAAATAGAATCAATGAAGAGGGAGCAATCTCGCATTAAGGTATGAAGGAAGTTGTTCCGCATTCACGGACGATGTTAACCTCAATAGGAATCCCATGATATCGCCCAGGCCCAACTCGATGACGAACGGGCAAAACTAACCGGCTTCGACGATGAACTACGTGAAGTTGAGGAAACGATGCATGCCAAGAATTCGCAAATTACCGAAGAGGGTCTCGAAATGCAAAAGCTAGGCCACCAGCTCGAGAAACTTCAGAAGGACCAACAAGTTGCTGCCAGTGCTGTTGCGCACATGGAGGAAGAGCACGAGTGGATTGCGGACGAGAAGGACAACTTCGGGCGACCCAATACAGTGTACGACTTCAAGAAACAGAATATCGCTGAATGCAAGTCTACCTTGCGAAATCTCACGGAACGGTTCCAGGGCATGAAGAAAAAGATCAATCCCAAGGTCATGAACATGATTGACAGCGTTGAGAAGAAGGAAGCTGCGTTGAAGAACATGATGAAGACCGTGATCCGAGATAAGCGCAAGATCGAAGAGACCATTATCAACCTGAACGAGTACAAGAAAGAAGCTCTGCATAAGACGTGGACTACCGTCAATGGAGACTTTGGGCAAATCTTTTCTGAGCTTCTTCCAGGAAGTTTTGCGAAGTTGGACCCCCCTGAAGGCAAGGATATCACCGATGGCTTGGAGTTCAAGGTGTCACTTGGGAAGGTCTGGAAGCAGAGCTTGGCTGAACTGAGTGGTGGTCAACGGTATGTTTGAGCTGGTTCTGGCAGTCCTTTGTATGCTCAAGACTAATCATTTATCGCTTTCAGGTCCCTTATTGCACTCTCGCTCATCATGGCGCTCCTGCAATTCAAACCAGCCCCGATGTACATTCTGGACGAGGTAGATGCCGCCCTTGACTTGTCTCACACACAGAACATCGGTCGGTTGATCAAGACCCGCTTCAAGGGATCTCAATTCATCATTGTTTCCCTGAAGGACGGCATGTTCCAGAATGCCAACCGCATTTTCCGGACGAGATTCAGCGAAGGAACCAGCATTGTCCAATCGTTGACACCCGCTGATGTGAAATAAATGCTGACCTGATGGGACATAATCCATACTGTCAATACTTTTCTGTGTCTTTTTTTATGAAGCTGCCTTTTCTACCTTCAAGCGTGGTCGGTGGATGGTTTGGGATGATCTGGAGGTTGCTTTTCAGTTTGATTTATATTGGACGGTTCTGGATTAGGAGTTACTTTGGCATGATACATGTGTAATGAGTTACTTGCTGGGTTGTTAGATGCATATAATGTTGAATTTCTTCGATAACCACGATGGAAGTCGATACCGCAAGTACCTAGGTAAGCAATAGTCATATTAAAGGTAGAAACATCGGAACAAGTGGTAACCAAATGAATTCGGTTTTCTCCTTTTCCTTATTTTTCTTTTTATCATTGTTTATATCCTGTCTTTAAAACAGCAACTAACACGCAGCAGAGCACGTGAGCAGGTTTCTCTCCTCCACCGCCACATCCTTCGCCATCGGCTTCCGCGACTTTCGCTCCGCCTAAAACTAAACCAATCTATAAACCCAAACGTCAACCATCTTTTCGCCCCGGGTTCCCACCCGTTACTACCTCATAACCAAAATAAACGAGCATCCGACCCCATCCGTCAAAAGCAATGACTGAAGACGAACACGCCCTCAACATCCCTTCCCTCCTCACTTTAGCCGTCGTCTCGTTCTTCGTTCTCCGATGGTTCCTCAACCGTGACACACCCCCTGGAACAGGCGACTCGCGGAGTCGCGGAAGGAGAAATGTAGTCGATCCAGCTCAGGTTGAGCAAATAGCGCAGATGTTTCCGCAGTTGAGCACGAGGGATATTATTTGGGATTTGCAGAGGAACGGCGGGAGTGTTGCGGCTACTACCGAGAGGATATTGACGGGTAGAGGTTTGGAAGTTGTAAGTGTTACTTTTTCTATCTATCTTGTGCTTGTGTCAGGCCAAAGAGCTCTCTCGGTATTTACGTTACGTGTCTTTGGACGATGTACTAATCGGTGTGTTTGTCTATTCTATAGCCCCCGCCATCTTTCCAACCTCAGATCGCTATTCCGTCTACCGGTATTCCCGCTCCGCAACCTGTGTCAACGGGCGTATCGTCAAAAGCGGATGGGAAGGACTTGATCTCTCGATACAATCTCAGCTCAAGGGTTGCGAGTGAAGACAGTGCGGAGTCTGAGTCAGCGCCGTCGCCGTCGCCGTCGACATCCAGTACCTGGTCACAGAATAAAGATGAGCGCCAACGGTTACTGCAAAAGCGAAGGGACGATATGATTCTAGCGGCACGGAGAAAAATGATGCAGAAGGATCGGGACGCCCAATAAGCGAATGGGTCAATTTGGCTGGCCATCTGGCTTATTCTCCAGCTTTTGTCCGTCTGTACATTTTCTGCTTTTCATCACCAGCGGCGAAAATTTGGTACCGATTTTTTATCATTAGCGGTTTTTCGACTTTATAAATATCAATTGAAGGGTTTTTCGCTGAAAGGTTCTCTGTTCCCCGAGGTTTCCTGTGCTTAGTTATCCTTTTCTTTCTTTCTCTCTTCTGGGCATTTCCTTGGATCAAGCGTCGCATGCTATGGTGTTTGCTGGAAGCGAAAGATTTCTGATTATATTGCGGCGTATAGGGTATATATGCATATAGGTTTCGTCGGATAACTAGGTATAATATGCGCCGTACCTGATCCTGTAACTCCGGCCGAAAACAGAATAGAAAGCAATGCGCCTAAAAGTCCATGTAGTCTTCATCTTGCGTGCCATCATATTCGCCATTGGCCATTTCTTCAGCCATTTGCTCTCTCCGAGCTTGTTCTTTCGATGCGCCGATTTTCCTTTTCAGAACATCCATTAGCAGCTGCAAAGGCAAGTCAAAGAACAAGACAGCATACCTCAGCCCATTAACAACACCAGTAACAAAGCCCCTCCCCTCTCCAACCTCCATAGCACCAACCCCCGTCAGCGCAACACCACCTCCCCCCATAGCCGCCGCATCCAACGCATCAATGCCAGCTCTAAACTTCGCCATTCGTACCTCCCTCAACTCTTTCAATAGCCTCCGAATCTGATCAGGATCCACCAGATCATCACTCGCCGCGTCTAGCAACATCGTCCCAACCTCTAACCAATGATACGGTAATGCTGGCGGCTCGCCCACAGGCACTGACTCCTGCGCCACGTTCTGAGGGAGAAATGGCGATGATGGATAATATCTGTCACCGTCCATCGTAAATTGCGGCCTGGGGTTGGCTATTTCGTCGCGATCACGGAAACTCGGTTGTCCAGGGAGTCGCGGGGGTGGGGAGAACGTATGCTGGTAATCTTCGTTTTGGGTCTCGATGTCTAGGATGAAGCTGAGGGGTTCGGGGTGGAGCCAGGACGGCGGGAGGATGTTGGCGCGGCGCTGGCGTTTGAGGAGAAGGGCGAGCCAGAGGGGCATTGAGGCACGGCGGGGTGGGATTAATGGTTCGACGGGGCCCTGTTGCGAGTAGGGTCAATTGGTGGTTGATATAGAAGGGAGTGAATGGAATGCACCGCTTTGTCTCCCCAATTCGGTATCAGGTATAGCGGTAAGTTCCATGACTTACTCCAAGCAGCTCGAGACCCTCTAAACGCTGACGAGGAAGGATCGTGACCATTTCCATCTCGCCTAGAAATGCGATCTCCGGGGGCGTAATGCCCCGCGGAAGAGGAAATGCCATTGAGGGTCCGGGTTCTGTTGAATTTATGTAAAACCAGGTGCGAATAACGTAAAAAACAAATAATTCCTCTTTGTCAAATTGTAATGGGCACTTTATTTCCTCAGAAAAGCCGATGACTTTCGAGGTGAAAGAGGAATAATTGCAAGCCCCAGATGGATGTTTGCAATGTTTGTCACTTCCATCATAATAACCAGTTCATTTCTCAAGCTCTTTATTTCTTTTCTCTCCCCAATCGCCTAAGAACTTCAATTCCACTCAGTTTAATACTGGCTAGTATGAGCGCCGTCATACCCGACTCAGGTCTGAGTCGAGCCGCTCGCTACGCCGTTCCTTTCGTCCTACTCTCCATTCCCATCTGGACAAACAGAATCAATGCCGTGGTTCCCGAACCATACCTAGATGAGGCTTTCCATGTCCCTCAAGCTCAGGCATACTGGGCTCACAAGTGGACACAATGGGATCCGAAGATAACGACTCCACCAGGTCTTTACTTGTGGTCGTATGTCGTTTGTGCTTGTATCCTCCTCCTCCGCGGCTCCCCAACAGAGCTCACCCCAGAAGTTCTGCGCTTCACCAATGTCGGTGCAGCGTCAACTCTCCTCCCATTCAGATTACAGACTTTGTTGGACTCTCTACGGAAGCAGCGCAATACGCGCCCGGCTAGCGCATGGTTGAGCCATACCGTCTTGAATATCTGTCTGTTTCCTCCGTTGTTCTTCTTCTCGGGCCTGTACTATACCGATATTCTAGCGCTGCTGGTGGTTGTTGAGGCATATAATTGGAATATTAGGTGGAATAGTGGCAAGGGATTGGCCTCTTTTGGCTTTATTTTCCTCGGACTGGCTGCGCTTGCTTTTAGACAAACTAATATCTTTTGGGTCGCTGTGTTCTTGGGTGGATTGCAAGTGGTTCGCACAGTTCGCCAGTCTTCCAAGACTTGTGAGTCTGCTGACATTAATGCTATTGCGAAGAGGGGATTGGAAAATGAGCTATATGATCCTTTCGTGTCGGATGCGACTATTGCAGGTAGGCTTTGTGTCTCTGTAGGCCGTGGGTAGTGCTAACTTCAAGATGTAGATTACTTCAAGACATCTGTCTCACTGGCTGCTGCTAGCTTGAGTAATTTCTGGTCTGTTCTCGGTTCTGTTATGCCGCATCTCATTATTCTTGCGGGCTTTGGTGTCTTCGTAGCTTGGAACAAAGGGGTTGTTTTGGGTAAGGCTATTCATCCGCCCTAAGTAAATTCCACTAATGAATGGTCTTTAGGACACAAGGAATTCCACACTGCTGGCCTACACCTTCCGCAGATGCTTTACATTTGGCCCTATTTCATGTTCTTCTCGTGGCCCATTCTCCTTGCTCCTATCATCAATATACTTGTCCCCAGCGCTCTTCTCCCGAAGTTTTTGGACTATGGCTTCCCGAAACAGCAGAAGGGTCTTCCGTTTTTCTTCACGACTCTCGCTGTCCTTCCAGTCTTGCTGGCAGCTGTTCACTTCAACACAATTGTCCATCCCTTTACCCTTGCCGATAACCGCCACTACGTTTTCTATGCTTTCCGCATTCTTAGGTCTCACCCCGCAATCAAGTATGCAGCAGTCTTGATCTACTTCTACTGCGGTTGGGCTGTGATTTCAGCATTTGGTTTCTCGACCATTGCCCCACCACCGAAATTTGTACAAGCTACGCCATCCATGGTAGCCGCTTCAAAGCAGCAACCACAGCACAATAAACAGAAGAAAGAAGAGGCGAAGAAACCAAAGAAGGATCGAAGGTCTGCAGCTGCAAAGAAGGCCAGTCAAGCGCCAAAACAAGAGCCAATTTCCCCAGAAGCCTATGCCAGGATTCAGGAACATATCATTCAGCGCCAAAAGCTGGAGGGACCGCCGCGAGTCAGCTTTGTTATTGTCTGGCTTGTTGCTACGGGTTTATCGCTTATCACTGCGCCTCTTGTCGAACCTCGCTACTTCATCATCCCGTGGGTTATGTGGAGATTACATCTGCCGCCGCAGCCGTCTCCAGCTATATACCGACAGCAGCGCCCGAGCAGTCCGAAGGAGATTCTACATGCCAATTTGGCCACATATTTCCCTCTCTTCTTGGAAACACTGTGGTTCTTGATCATCAATGTGATGACAGGCTACGTCTTTTTATTCAAGGGGTTTGAGTGGCCACAAGAACCTGGCAAGGTTCAGAGGTTTATGTGGTGATCCCCCTATAATTCTATATTCCTTATTATGTTTTATTACCTACTTGCCTGTACATAGAAAGAAGCATACCGAGGCGTCATTGCTGCTTATTGCATTTTCAGGTGTCTTGTTTTACCCCTTAACGGGCACGCAAAATAGTGGAGCTTAATTCCTTTACTTAATGCAATATACAAATCTACTAAAAACAGAACATCACAAAGTCAAACCACAAACCCACCTCCTCTCCTCCCCATAATGATCCCTTTATTTGGATCAACCTCCGCCAAAACGCTCATCCCGAGTTTCGCCTCATAAGCCTCTTTACTCTTCACAGAGGACGTTCTCAACATCGCCCACCGTAAATACGGCATCGATTTCAAAACCTCATCCACGCAATCAATCAACCACCGCCCAAGTCCGGCGCCCTGGTGTTCAGGCAGGATGTATAGGTCTGTTAAATACCCAAACGTTACATTATCCGTTATTATACGGGCAAAACCGATTTGCTCATGCTCGTCTGGAGAATTAGGAGAGGTGGATGTTGTTTTGTATACGCCGAAACAGAGCGAATTCTCGATTATTCGCCCTAGGATTTCCTCTGGGTAGGATTGTGCCCAGTACATCCAGTCTTGGGCGAAGACGCTGTTGATTGAGCGGATGTTGAGGAGCGATTTGTCGGTTGAGATTTTGTAGTTGGGTTCAAGGGTCCATGTTTCGGGGGTTGGTTGGTGCATTATTGGGTTTCTGCGGTAGACGAGTAAGGATATGTAGATGATAGCTTGTAGCTAGAGATACTTGAAGAGAATTGAGTTTTATGCTCGGGGTGATGGTTCTGAGGTATATTTGTTGTCTTTTATAGTGTCGGCCCGGCTGAACGACTCGGGCCGGGATGGTTATATCTGCTATCCTTGTCAGTTTGTGAGTCACAGCTTACAAATGTAGATATTCGAGGGAGGTGGAGTGTTTTATAGCACAGAGTTTTGATTCATTTGGATCCTGCGGATTCGCTATTAAGAGAATATAGAGGGCGTAGTGCTTGGGTGTCGTCAATCTGTCTATTATCACTCAGTTTGGCTATCAGATATAATCCGGGACAGAGAACAGTATGGCTTAATTATAATTGATACAGGTTTAATCCTTGATTACTGAGTCAGGCATAACACCGAGTGTATACTAGACTCATCGCTGATGGCGGAGCAGTTCAGTGGCAGGTTCGAACCAAGTTCAGCGAATCGTGGAATTGCCCTAATTCGAAGTTATCCGCGGGAAACCAAGTTTTCAGTCTTTTAATACAAAGCAACGCGAATCATTGCATCTTTCTTTCCCCCTTAGTTAGTTTCAAGGGATCAGTCTGGCGCATTCAGTGATTTACCGACGGGCTTGACCACTAGGTTTAATACCCCTATCTATATCTATACAATCAATACTTTAAGAACCAAGAACGAATCAAGTCAATCCTTATCGGTATTGGAACTATAAAGCGTATGACTGTTCATTTTCTGATAAGACTGATGTGTATGTTTCATGGGATACCATACCAATCTTTGGAAATGGACTCGGAGTCAATCTGTCTGTAGATTGCCCTTGTCAAAGGATTCGTTATCAATTGAATTGAGAGCGGGGTTGGGATCATTCGTCTTGCCCCATCTGCAAGCGAGTGACATTGCGAGGAATTTGCGAGGATAGTTCGATATTAGAAGCCCTACCGAGTATGTAACCGTCGACAGTTGTTACATTCGGATCAAATTACAGCAATCAGCCTAGTCCTTTACCCCAGGAATGGGCTCCGAGGGCAAAACGAAGCAAACCATACGAGCCGTCTCCGTGGCGCTGCGATTTCTCCAGCCGTGCATAGTCCCACGATGAATCAAAACATCGCCCTGCTTCAAGACGCGTGTTTCGCCGCTGTCCAACAATAGTTCAACTACGAGGAAAGTTAGTTATTGATCGATATTTCCGTTTATGCAGCAGCGCTAAGGCGTTGGACATACTTTCTCCGGCAATCATTACACCAACATCCACGCTAAGCGTGCGATGCATGCGGGGTTCAGTTCCTGGCGGCCATTCTGCGACCAGGACCACGCTGCCCTGGGTGGGAATCAACGCGAAGGCATTGCGTGCTTCGTGGTCTGCCAGGTCCTTGTCATTGGACAACGTAACGGGTCCGTTATCAGCCGTGCTGTACACAATGCCCACCTTTGTGCTGAAGGATTTGAAGACAGGGTTATCACGGAAAACGGACAGGCCGTCGGAATTGTGGGTGGTGGTTATGACGGTGGGGGAAGTCATGTCGAATACGAGGTAAGGAGGGTTGATGGTGTGGTGTCTGAAAGAAGATGAGGTTTCTGCAAAAAGACTTTGGGCACTTTTTAACCGATACCAGGGGGGCTGTTAATATATTCCGCACGGTACTTGTATACTACTTTCGAAGTAGACCCTCCTTCCTATTCCAGTCGGGATGGGTTGGGGGCTACATTCCGTTTTAACTCCGGATGGGAAGGAGACGGCGTTTGTGGAGTTTACGTTTATTTCCATACTTTAAATGGGGTTCAGCATCGAAGCGCGAGTGGCAATCATGGTAAAAGCAATGCAGGCGGTTTCTGATCAGTATCAAGAGCACACCAGAGGGCCGTGTACCTTGTCTGCAGCTTTGAGTATTATAGAAAACCTAGCCCGGGTATCTGCCAAGTGAGTTCTAGTGAAAGAACGTAATAGGCTTCTGGCATCTTTCGATCAAGGTAACATATCTCATGAAATGGAGGGCATTTATCGAGCCGCACGCGAGCTCTGCGAGTCCAGTATGAGTTTTTTTTTCTCGGATAAGTGCAGTCGTGATCAAGAAAGTATAGTACTGTCAAACTGCAAGTCCTCCCATAAGCTTATCGCATGAGATTGAGAGTATATATACATTTAATTTGCAAAATCCCAAACCATCTAAGATCAAAGCTTAGGCTGGAACCCGGGCTCGTACGAATCCTCGTCCCAAATCTGATCACGAGAAGCGACACCGGTGCAAACCCGATGGCAATGAAACCCAAAAGACTATTCCCCTAGCCTAGACCGAGACGGTCATATAGCGCATTTCCAGCCAGAGGGATAGTGGCTCCAAAGATCGACCGGACGACGGTATTAGCCGCGATTGCGCTGGCCGTATAGATAGTGTATGCGTCGATGAGATACATCTGGATAGGCAAGAAAACGTACAAAATGCCGATGCCCACAAATCCGGTGCCTATAATCGGGACGATCCAATGAGTAAGCGCGTTCGCAGACCAGCCGTACCAGAACAGGCCGATAGGAACTAGGCTAGTCCCTACAAGCAAAGGGGGTAATCGATCTTCAGGCTTCATAGACCCATTAATTGTCCTCTGTCGCTTTGCGTACCAGTCCGCGAACGGCCCCACCGTCATCTGGCCGATGCAGAAGCCAACCCCAAGACCGAGATAGGCTAGTCCTGCTTCACCAGAGTTAAATCCGTATAGGTGCTCGAAGACACGAGTAAATGTTGTGAAGAGGAGGTACATGTAGCTGTAAACGACGGAGATGTACAGCGACAGTACCATTACAATGGGAGATCGTATCAACATCTTGGTTGGGCGCGAAATGGGATTCACTATCACTTGGGCTGGTGTTTCGTTCTTATCGAACTTGGTTTTCATCTCATGACCTGTTTCTTTTTGGAGCCGTTTCGCTTTTCGTTGGAGGAGAGTCGGTCCGTAGGTCTCACGTAGGAGGAAGATGCATGCAATAGTGGACACAACTCCCTATGTTTATATTAGGCGGAGCTAAAAACCTCTGGTAGAAGACTTACAAGAATAGCTTCAAGCCAAAGAGTCCATCGCCAGCCTGCTCCAAAGGCCATGTAACCCCCGACAACAGGGCCTGGTAGCGTAACGTTAGTACTCCTCGTCAGGACGGCATCATTTACCGCGGTACGGACCGATTACAGGACCCTAGTAAAGAAAATCAGTCATGGACGATTGGTCAAGCGGTTTAGAGCAAACCAGTAAAGGCCCAATAGTCCAAATAGTAAGCGAAGTTCCTCGTTTCTCAACCGGCATCAAATCAGCAATCAACCCTTCCCCCAGAGTCACAGGCACGCAGCCAGAAAAGCCCATAACCAGGCGAAAGACGATCAACATTGGCATATTGACAGCGACAGTGCAAAGGATTGATGCAATTAGAAAGACAACATTCGAGGCATGTGTGATGGGAAGTCTGCCGTATATTTCACTTGTCGGGGAGAGAACGAGAGGGCCGATTGCAAAGCCAATAACGTAGACTGACACCATAAATGAAGAGAGCGCTGAATTATCGGAGTGGAATTCGCGGAGAACCTGAGGCACTCCGGGAGCAAAGATCGTGGAGGCCATTGCGCTGTTCAAGACGCACGTCAGGAACTGCAAGAAAGTTGGACGAGGCATTGGCACCTACACGTTGAAGGTGTTGAAGGAGACCAGTGCAATCGTGGTCCATTTTCTCGTGTCTGACCAGTTCATCGGGTTGGTTGGATCACTGGGTCCGTCCCAATCTACCAGATCGTTATTGTCTTCTCCATTTTCTGGAGAGACAGGCTCTTTGTCTTGGAGGGTTGTATTGTCATTTTCTTGGCTATTAGCTTATTATTCTCGATCGCAAAGGGAAAAATCGATGGGTCTAACCTTGTAAATAAGACTTGGCTTAGGGCTTAAGAGTCTTGTTAAGTAATAGTACATAACGTTATGCCCTCGCCCCTGTCCCGTTTACGATTCGAGGACGAAGCACTGGAGATAATGGAGTTAAGGAATTAACTGCGATATAAGACTTAACATCCCTGTCGAATACCAACCAATTCTTTACGCCTTAGTCCATTTCCTGTTCTTTTGACTTGTTTAAATTTCCATTATACGTATTAGTGTCCTCCAGCCACATGCCCTATAAGCAGCCCAAACTTGCTACTCAACTCCACGATTATATTATAGCAAGCGGCTAGTTTATTCTCATTTTCATCTTCTCTTCCATTACTCTTAGCTCCAGGGTTTGCCCTAGTAGTCAAGTCCCCAGGAAACTACACCGAATGCAGTCTCTATTAGAGAGTAACCCCTTAGAATTAACTCGAATTGAGTATATAAGAAGACAGCCTCCTTTTACTATTATAGAGTTGCTTCTGTTAATTGAGTCCTCGACCATATGTGGAGGTTATATCGACACACTCTACACTGACTCACGGGGTATAGACCCCACCTGAGCCCTAGTTGTCTAACTGAGATCCACGTAGTGTACAAATATATTATGCTGGAATAACTTGCAATAGACTATTTATCAACTATTCCGACCATTTAGATAAGGGAAGAGCAACACAGCGATATATACTTGAACAGAAATATCATAGACCCAATCGTTCATTCACCTATAACTAGCGAAAAGTCATACTCTCCGCTCCCAGCATTACAGTACTTCAAACCAACGCTTCCTCCGAACAGACAAGAAAATCCTATTACACCCAATTGCCTCCTCTAACAGATAGCAAGTAGAGACCAAGGATAGTATATCGGCTGTTGAAGCAAAGCACGCGTATTTTACCATCTAAATGCCCCACGGTTCGCATTTTGATCCAATTCTAGGCCAGGACGTCGGGGAGTGCCATGCTTCCATATCAAGCTGGTTTGACTCTCCATCTTCATCTCCACGTTGTTCATTGTGACCGAGTGTGATGAAAACCCTGGCCCGTCGATTCTCAGTCGGCTGAATAATTGCCCACACATCTCCTGGCTCCTCTACCGTTACATTAACAGAAAGGTACGTGTAGAAGGATATCCCAACAGACGATTCTCCACCACCGTGCCAGAGGCTGCTCCCTTCACTGGGATATTCCAATGTAGTAAAGCCCTGCGGTATATAAGGAGTGAACCTGGGCACTTCTGTTGAAGCACTATTATGCTTAGAAGCTTGCTCCTTGTGGTACTCTTCAGGAATTGACAATGTTTTTCCCACGATCCATAGGGTGGGACGGAAGTCGTAAATTGATGTTATATTTGGGACACCGAGGTTAAACGTGTGTGGTGATGTATCGTTGATAAAGACTTTGGTGAAAATTGCTAATGATGGACATTCAAAATTCATCATATAATCCCGCGCATAAATTGTGTCAGGCCATATCCAGGCATTGCTCATCGAGGTATGAGTGCCGTCGTCTATATGGGGCCGATGCGCTGTTGCGATAGCCGCAAGAAGAGGAAGAAAACTGAGGGACAAATAGGGGAACATATTGATAGCTTAGCAGGCCGATACTCAAAAAGAAGTAAGTTTTGGATGAAAATAGAGGTAAAGAGAATAGGTGAAGATATTTATATAAGATATAGCATTTGTTCGGAAAGGTTAGGGTGAGTACCTTAAGAGCGCTACCTTGGGAGCACACTAGGCCTATATCACGACCTGGTAAGATACCAGAGGGAAACCCTGGGATCACTTCATGGTTGGATAGTGGTCTCAGGACGGGACAGCTAGCAGGGAGCTATAAATCTGCAAGAATCGAACCGAATTTGGAATTTGAATTTGAATCGAACTAGAACCATCACGATGGCTCGTTCCGTGGATCTTCCAGGAACATACCCTAGCCAGAAGAATACGAGGTCATCTATTCTCACTACGGAAGGTGATGCTAAACTGGTTCAGGAAGATGAAACCCCTCAAGCCTGGGAAAGTGATCGTTCTCATACCTATGAACTGCTATGTCAATACCATAAAATAAACCGTGCAATAAACGCTGATTTAAAAGCTCATGTCGCTGAGAATGAGGCAACTATCAAGCGTATGCAGAAACGGATAGAGGAACTCCAGACGGCTGCCATTCAGGAACAGGAACGACACGTGAGGAAGAAATTGACCAGTTGCACGATGCCCTCGAGGCGAAGAATCAATTGTTTGTGAATAGGTTTCATAATATACATGTTCCAAATCGTAGCACTAACTAAACTAGCTAGATACTAGGCTGATTACTACTAAATATAGCGTACTGTGTGCTTATATACCGGATTTTTCAGCAGTTTGTTGGTCTTGGTTTTGGTAGAGCATTTATAACGTAGGCATGCCTGTTGCAATAGGTAGTAGACAAATATATACAGTTGCTCGGCGACTAGAAGAACGCTGGTAGAATCTATTTACCACTTGCTTATAACTTGCTTATAAGATATTTAGAATTACATCTCTAGTATTATATCCTTATTTATTTTATATTTATTATTATTATTATTTTATTTTCTATCTTTCCTATATATTATTGGATGTGTAGAAACTATACCATGTCTTGGCATCCTCTCGTCTTCAACTTCCGCCTACAACTCAACCATCGCCAAACAACAATCCCATCAACATGGACCGTCCTACCAAACGTCCTAAAATAACATCAGACATCCCAGCAACAGATACACCGATCCCACCAGGAAGTTCATCCTTAGCATCTCTAACCAGATTAATAACACC
>MVGC01000254.1:0-33322 GCA_003589665.1 Aspergillus sclerotialis | reverse complement strand
TTTCCTTCCTTGATCGTATTGGTCTCAATGGTCGCTATACTCACGAGTGAGCAGAGTGAGCAAAGTGAGCACCGTGAGCACCTGCATATTCTCCTGTCACGTGACCTGTATAATCCCTGTCGTCTTCCGTAAGCCTCATCCCCTCTTTCTTATCCAATAGATTCCCGGTGCTTCTGCCAAGCTGTCCTTCCTGCGACATTGGCTAATTTCCTCCTGGTCAGCCTTCCTTCCGTAATGTCCATAACATTAGGCAAAAGATAAGGCCGTTTTCGTTAGCGCTATTTTCGAATTCTATCGACGTGCAATAGCCGCTAAAAAGAATATCGTTTTAACTCTATAATTAACTTCTAATAAGAGATCCCTATACTTAACATAAGTATCCTATTTAATTCGATTTCGAAGCTAAGTATAGTTATACTTATTAAGTTTTTTTAGGGCGCTAGAACGAGGTCGACTAGTATTTTATTCTCGAACTCTTTTAAGAAGGCAGGTTGACTTAATTGTAGATAATGGGTCGAAAACTTTTGTCCTGAAACTGTAAAAGGTATCTATCAATCAATATGTGCAAAACGACTAGATACACAAGCATACCTAAGGACGAGCTCCCTCACATATAAGAAAGGGGAAATCCATAATATCCTCATCCCCCTCCTGCCACCTCTCCACATCCTTTTTCAAAGTCCACGCAACTCTAACGTTGACTTCGGTGAACCCAATCTCCTTCATCAATCCTTCCATCCACTCCCGTTGGATGCCGTGTCTCTCGCAGGTGTCCCATTTCTCCTTCGGATGAAATTTCTTTGCCTGTTCCCCAAAGTCTTCGTAATCTGTCAATGCCACTCTTCCTCCGGGCTTCAGACATCCGATAAGTGTGCGTAAGAATGGGCGGAGATCGGGAACATGGTGGAGGACGAGATGCGAGGTAATGAGATCAAACTTCTTTCGGCTTCCTCTGGGATTGTTTACATCTGCTGGAGGTAGGATTGGGTCTTCCGGGTCCATGAGTAGCTTGCAAATCGGTATGATGTTCTTTGGAGAATCTGGTTTCTCGAGTTTCGCTCGCAACATATCTACCATGCCTTCTGCTAGATCGATAGCCACAATTTCAGTAACTAAAGGAGCAACCTGCATGCTCAGTAGCCCTGTGCCACAGCCGAATTCCAGGACATCGAGATTTGACCCTTTCTTTGCCGTAAAGGACCGGATGAGAGGCTGCAATGCCTCGAAGGCTTGGCGAGTGGCTTCCAGGACAGCAGGTTGGGTATCCCAGGCAGCAGCTTCGGCATTAAAGCGTTGTTTGCTGGCATCAGGAGTAGATGTCATTGTGAATCGCTCTTTGGATGTCTCTAATATAGTAGTTGAGTAATAACGAAGCTTAACAGAAAAACGTGGGGTTGGCCTGGGGCACTGTGACCGCCTTCCTATTGTAATAATTCTGCTGAAGGCGGTGAGAGAATGTATCGTCATTCACTTTCTGTGATGGAAAACATTCGGAGTTTCTTTCTACTCTTTTCAAGTGTCAGTCCACTGTGAAGGAATCAAATCTCTACTCCTAGCATCTCTCAGAGCTATATATTATCCATTGAAACAATTCTGTCCACTGACCTAAGCCCATAATACACCCAGCCTGTGGTTTGCTATAATAGACACTTTTGCCCTATCTTGTCTTGTCACGGTAGCTCTGACCCAGGCCTTTGTCCTGGGAGAAATGGAATTGAAACTGATTCCCCATTACTACTGAATAATACCTCACTACCAGCATTATACTTTTTCGATTTCTGTTGGGTTATCCGGATGGTAGGTCGAGGTCGACCATGGATAGGATGAAAGCCATTTCAATATAACCTGCATTTGCCAGTGCTTCGGGAGGTTGCAATATTTCTCAATATATGCCTCTGCTTATTCATACGCTTCCCGTTCAAGTGAAGAATAACTGTGCTTATCACTGCTTTGTTAATGAGTGTGATCATAGCAAAGTCAATTGGTCCGTTGCTAAAATAGCAAGCCAACTCTTTGCTGATGCCTGACCGAGATCTGCGATGCATAACCCCAATCGCTTCCATACTATGAATTTCAATTATGTGCAGGTGTTTGGGGTTGAGATACGCGGTGCGCTGAATATCCCAAGGGCTGCGGCTGTGTATTGCTGGAGACGATGTTATGGGCTTTGGCGGAAGCCATTTGTGGACATCACTTGGTTTTTCGAGAACAGGATCGTCGTGGATGCTGCTGACAGAAGTGGATAAATCATCAACTGAAGAATAAGTCACTGCCACTGAGATGTTAGCAATTCTGATGATTATTGTATGAAAGTTAACCTACGGAGCGCTGAGCCCATAGTCGGTACCTATTCTATTACCTTTATTTGAGGGTTACTGCTGTCTCACCGGGACCGGGTTATCGTGTATTCATGAGTCCGAGCGGCCAGTGATTGCGAACAGTTCTTGCCAGTCTTTCATCCAAGGGCAGCGAGTTGAGCATGAAGGATAGCTGGGACATGAATACGACTGGTCGGCTGGTTCCATAAGCCGCACTCCTCTCCACTGGGCAGAGGTACTTACTCACCGTCCTGGTTACGTTTTCTGTTCAGGCCTGGAACGTCGTACTCTGGACAATTTTTCTCCTCCAGGTGTGGGAGTTCAACCTTCTGATACGCCTATGCAAAGGAGTACCAGTTAAAATAACCCTCTAAATATATTCCATGAAGACTGACTTCTTGCCCAGGTTCAACGAAATCCCCGCCAAATGTGCTGCAAGAGACCCCTGAGTGATATCCTTTCATCAAATAAACAAGCAGTCCTTGTTCGAGAAGGTAGTCCGTTGTGGGATCCTGTAGTCAGCTGCCGACCTTGCGCAGGAACAAGGCTGAAAGACCTTGGATACCTAATGAGACTTTGGGGGTCACCATCAACCGCCGTGGCTCCATATATACCTCGCCCTGCGAGATGAGATGACGCTCTTCCCTCCGCCGCCAGGCTCCCCCCTTAGTTGGAACAAATGCAGCTGAGGGCGATGTATTTTGGACGTCTCGTCCTACGTTAATGTCTCCCGTCACAGTCGAAGAATCCGCGCAAGAGCCCCTGCTCCATGCTTGACATGACTCGAGCTGTGCAGGCCCGTTAGATGGGAAAGTGATGATGCGCTAATGGGACGATCAATCGACAGACTACTGGCTGTGCTGCATGGGCATATGTATCAGGCTGCCCGAGGGCTAACCATAACACAGGGGCAAGAAGAACCAATTGAGTATACCGGCCAGTTTCGGGGTCTAGGGACAAGACTGTGGACGAAAAGTCAGTTATTATGGAAAAGCAATGAAGATGTATCCCAGACCCAAGAGAAGAAGCCTGATTATATACCTGTTCGCAGCGGAATTATGCTCGAGCTTGGGCTTCAAGCATATCCATACTCAGAGGATACGAGCTTTGCATCTAGACAAGGATGATCAGCATGGAATGGGTAATGTCGAGGTAAGCTTGATGTGCATGGACATATGAACATTGGCTAGGCATGTCGAGTACAATGACTATGCGTTAATGTGCTAACATTTGTATAGGCCCAAAGAATAAATGTTATAAGCACTGAATGATCATGAAATATAACGCCAGGAAACAAATATCGCAATGCTTACCCTACTTTAACCGTCTCTGTTCTTTCTGATTCATTTACCAAAATGAGTACTGAAGGTGAAACCTCGTGAGGTTTGACTAGGTGGTTTAATCAGCCCTTCAGACAAAATACCCTCGAGAGTATTTCTCCCGGCGACGGCAACGCACCCACGAAACAAGTGTCAACAACCATACACAGACTCTTTTGTTCCAACTTTCACTTTCTTGCACTCTCCTACTTCTCATTTCACACCATTTTGTGCGAGACGTGTATAATTCACATCTTGCCAGCTGATCTTTGATACCAGTTTCCTCCCACCAGCCAATATCACTGATCCCTTTTACACGATGGCGAGCGATGACGAAGACGACTATATCCCGACGCAGTCAGATCTCGATTATCAGTATCTGCCGATTTTTATGGATCTGGATTTACTCGACCTCGAGATATTCTTCCCGCCAAACATCCCAGAACCATCTCTCCCCGACCACCCCGACTGGGGTTCCGCCGTCGATCGACTATTGCGTCTTGAGGCCACGCTGGATAATACCGAGGACTTTTTAGATCTTTGGGAGTCTGCTGTGCGTTTGCTAATACCATTCCCCTTCCGTCCGACCAGCGTACTTCGGCTAACTAGTCAGTTCTTGGCTTCGCCCAAGGAAACGGAAGATGAAGTCAATGAGCCAGAAGATGAATTGGAGTGGCCAGAAGATGATTTTAGCGAGTGGATCGACTGGACTGGAGGTCAGGGTGATGATAACAATGATGAAGGCACCAATATCATTACCAACCACCATACTGAGGCTACAAATTGCAATGAAAGCGTCGACATGTCCAACCAAAGCCCCGTTGATACCGATCGCGCCCCCCAGCATGACGAGGACAACGCCTTCATTCACCTCTCTCCTCAACCCGGCGTAGGACACTCATCGGTTACCATTCCCGTCCGCCCTGGACTCAGCTTGTTTCGTACCCCGGTTGTTTCGTGTAGTCTTATCTATCCACGTACCATGGAAGAATCGAACCAATCCCCAAACACAGGAATTCAATACGCGGATGTGTACCCTAATGGTACAGAGCGTGCTCGACGCCTTCTTTGGCATTCGGCGAGGGAAAGGCTCTATGTTGACCCGGCTGCGCAGGCCCCGACTGACCAGGATGATCATTCCTCCCTCCCTACAGATCAGGTCGATCTGAACCAGGCTGACCTTGTCTACATCCCACCTCCTCTCACTCTTCATGCACAACCCAATGTCAACCAGGCTCAGACTCACATACCCGTCTCTTCTGCTCTACCCGCACAAGCTGCCCAGACCATTGTTAACGAGGCTCAGGACCACGAATCGACTGCTTCTCTTTCTGCGGCGTTCAATGATGACCAGTCTACTCAACAGGCCCAGCGCGCGAATGCAGTGGCACCGGTGGGACTTCGAATTGATGTATTTTTCTGACCTTACCTCAGTTTTCTGTTTAGCTGGTCCTGTTCAACTGGAGGATGTTGATCGATTGTACGAGTGTATTAGTTCAGTTAGTGACTAGGTAGCACCAAATGAATGAGGTATTGTTTATTTGTACAGTACATACCTGTAGAGGCTCCTTAAACTGGCAGGAAGAAATGATATCGGCTGGGTTCTGCCTTCCTCATCCATTCCTTCATTTCTTTGACTATAACTTTCATTTTGCCATCATCACCGTCACTCGCTAAGTTCCCTATCTCATCTACATCAATTTTATACTCACTCCCACTCCAATCGAATTGCATTGAATCAATTCCACATCCACATCTATATTACCACCAAGCATCTTCAACCACTTCAATGTAATCCCCCATTCCCCATGCAATTCAGTTCGCCGTCTAATAACTCAGATGCCCTACGCTGTCTGCACCCAGGAACAAGTCCGTTACACTTGCGGCCATTCCTGCGACGGTCGCTTCGTCAAATGCCCCAAACATGTTCCTAAGGAAGATGAACGTTGCTGCGACAAGTCTGTCGAGTACAAGGAAGTTGAGAATTCGCCTCATAAGTGTAAAGCTTGCTTGAGGCCCACTCCTTAGCTGGTAAGTTGTCACTAGTGCAAGGTTCGCTATGGTGGTTAATAGCGTACATAGATGACGGAATCTTTCGATCTATCGATGGAATTATTGTTTAGTCGTCTATTCTACAGGGTTATGGGTTGACTCGAGCAGATTCTTTCATGTGTTTCTTGTTCATCACGGGCTCACTAGCGGATATGGGTCTGCGGTAGATGGAAGGTATCCAGTCTTTAGTTAGGGATAACAATCAGAATGGATGATTATCTCCTACGGTATCCTGCTACATTCTACAGATCTATTCCAAATAAACCGTACCCTCCTCAACAATACATCACATATCCAGGTCACTACTCAATCACAACCATCATCTTCTTCCACCATGTATCCCTCACTCGATCCGGTTTCTCGGCCGCAATGATCTCCTGCAGTCCAGTCTGCATATCCACATCCTCCGGTCTCCACGCCCAGGGATCAGACCAGAACACAATCCGATGGCCAAAATACAGCAGTAAGAAGGCGGGAATCCCAATGTATGCTGTGAAGAAGCTGCTCACAGACCACTTTACCGGAAAGAAGGTCGAAAATCCGTTTACCAATGCCATTAATAATGCGCCACTGAAGCCGACATATGCGCCCCACGGCTGCATCCTCGATGTCCAGGGTTTTTCGACGCCTTGCACTGCGGCTGCCTTGCGGAATCGGAAGAAAACAATACAGCAGCACATCCATGAGATGAATCCTGATGTATTAGTGAAGTTTACAAGCCAGTTGAAGACAACGGAGCTCGAGTTGCCGACGGAGAGGTAAGCCAGCGCAGAAAAAAGGGACGAAGCGAACACGGCCAGATACGGCACACCCCACCGGTTGCACGCTTTGAAGATGCTGGGTGCGTTCCCGGATACAGAGAGAGAGTAAAGCGAGCGAGAAGACATGTATAAGAAGGAGTTTCCCGCGGACCACGCGGATGTGAGGATCGCGGCGTTGACAATGTGGTCTAGAGCTGGAATGCCGGCATTCTTGATCGCAACGACGAACGGGGAGGAACCTGCTCCTGCGCCACCGTTGGTCAGACGGGAGTCATCGGATGGGCAGATAACCCCAATGGCCAGCGCGGCGAGAATGTAGAAGAATACCAAACGGTAGATGTATCGGCGTGCTGCGCGGGGCACGTTCCGACGAGGCGATTCCATTTCACCGCCACTGATGATGATCAGTTCCGGAGCGAAGATAAATGCAATCGCGCTGGATACGATGCACTGTAGGAGACCGATAAAGCGTCCTGCGTCTTCGTTGGTGGTGACTATGTACGCGTTGAAGGCTCGCGGATGCTTCCAGTAATGAAAGCCTAACAATTGACGGTTTGGACCTCCGCCCCAAAAAAGGATGAATGACAGGATAAGCAAGCCAATTAAGGTGATGATCTTGATCCCTGAAAACCAGAATTCCGTCTCCCCGTAGAAACGCACAGGCAGGAAATTGAGTCCGACGATAACGACTATCATGACGGTAATCCAGACTGCAATATTAACGTCCGTAGGCCAGTACCCGATCACCAGAGAGGCAGCGGTGATCTCGTAGGGAACAAGAATTCCCAGCGAATACCAGTATAGATAGCCCATGGCGAAACCCAGACTGCGCGACACATAGCGGAAACCGTGGTAGGCCATCGTTCCTCCGTGAACAGGCATGTAAGCGCCAATCTCAGCGATGGCAGTGACGAGACAGTATACAAGGCCAGAGATGAACAGGTAGCCCAACAATAAGGACGCTGGGCCTCCAATAGCCAAAGCTTGGCCAGAACCGACAAATAAACCTGACTCGTTAGTCTCACAGGCCAACTAGAGTTGTTTTCTGCCTACCTGTTCCAATCGTCCCTCCCAACGCCATCAACTGAACATGGCGATTCTTCAACCCTCGCTGGGTAACCTTGTACCTCTCATCAAGTAGATCCGCGGCGATGAGAGCGCGAAGCTGCTCTGAATCACCAGCCTCGTAAGGCACATCGACTGATTTGATTTTCTCATCTCTCTTAGGGGAATCCATGGTGACAGAGCGATTGATGAGGAGACACCGCGGGGAATGCCTCGTTTAATACGATCGATACCTTGGTAGGGTGTCATCTCCGTTAGCGTAGCAGGGGTGCAAGCCATCAGACGCGGGGAAGTTCGCCGAATTGTACTAGTTGAAGTCTAATTCGTATTCACATTGGACGACTCTGGATGGGATGATAGATAGTGGCGATAGTTGATTTAGTATACATCCGGCCACTATCTATCTACTAATATTGTTTTACCAGTTTTCCATGCTTCATAGAACACACCGGACCGGCTCCGGGCCGGCATCAGCTTTATAAAAAGAAGGATGAGGCGTATTTTAGCTAGCCCGTTGCAGAATAACCAGGATCCTGGACCAGCCACCGCTTCGTATTTGAATCTAGTCCGTATGCCCGGAAGTGTTATCATGCACGGTCTACCGACTTCCCCATCCCGTATTCATATTCATATTCAATTCTCCAGTTCCTGAATTCGCCCATGGGTTTCCTCGGCCCATCAGTCCTTCGCGGAGTCTCGCCAACATTGCGCCCACTGTGGAATCCCCCATGATATTCTGAATCATCGAGTCTTCCATGAGCATCTGTTCCATCCGGTTTCTCCCCCTCTGCTGAAGTCGGGGAATATCATGCTCCGTCAAAGTCTCTCCGTCCTTGTGCCCGGCCATGGCTGTCTCTCCCACAGCTGGGCTCCAGAACTCGGCCAGTTCCTCTTCGCTGCGACCATTTGCGTATTCCTTGCGATGCCCTGATGGAGAACTGCCATCTTCGACATTTCGAGACGACCACCAGACTGAGCGGACTACCTCGTAACGTTTCTCCAGAATGCCCATTATAGGCCAGGTCACAATCCACAGCTGGAAGACGATACACACCCAAAAGACAAACGAGTCATTTCGGAGTCTATTAATCCAGTGAGGCGAATAGACGGTGATGGATTCGTTGGCAAAGGAGCTAGAAATAGTGATGTGTCCGCCGTAGTTGAGCGAGCGAAGATGGGAGGTGAAGATGGGACGCATGGGGGTTTCATCGAAGCCGTGTAGGACACGAGTAAATTTAAACCTTCGTCATGTTAGAGAATTGACAGTAGAGTGTTTAGGGCCATCCATACGATTTGACCCCTGCATTGTCCCTGCAGAATCGCTCACACCAGTCCAGAAGGGAAGGACTGGCCTCTCCCAACTCTCCCTCGGTCGCATTTACCAGGGTTTGGTCTTCTCCTTCTTCCAGATCGGCGGATGATCTTCTGTCCGTTGGATGACTTGGCTCTGGTGGCTCTTGTCTGATAGGAGAGTTCAATCGCCCACGAAAGGCTTCCACGTCCTCTCCGTCGTGCCGAAGGTGCACCGCATTCCATTCTTCATTCTCCATCCCCAGCAAACTTCGGGTCAGATCGAGTTGAAAGTCGAAATCGACAATCTTCTCCTCTCGAATCCCATTTCCATTCGGTCGCACCTCCCTATGCTCCCCCTTGATACGCAAGCGTGGTTCTGGAGGCAATGGGACCTGTTCGGTGATGAGCCGGTGGAGTTCATTTGCATTTTCGGACAATGGAGGGAATAAAGTCACGATACGAGACTTGCGTTTAGTGGAGGAGACACTGAGATATCGACGAGCACCGGGAACGAGAGAGTTGGAGGGAGTGGGAGGTTGATGGTATTGGTGTTGGTGGATTGTGTCGTAAGATGGAGGTTGATCAGTGACTTGATCACTGACATCACTGACATTGTCGACTTGACCTTGACCCATGTTTGGTTTATTTCTTACTTCTTACTCCTTGAATGAAAGAGACAATAATAGCTGAGAGGATTTCTTTTTATTATATACATTATCTGTCCCTGCAGCGCCACCAGCCTAAAACACCATACACAGCCTCCCCTTCAGATCCTGCCGCTGGTAATGGTCATACATCTCGTTGATCTGCTCGACTCCGTATGTCTTCTCTATATGCGTCTTACACTTGTTCTCTGCGTGCAGGTTGATCATCCTCTGGCATTCCTCCGGCGTACAGATCAGCCGTCCTCTCACGGTCTGCTCCTTGAAGCTCAACGCGAATGGATCAACCTCCAACGTCCGATCGGATGGCAGACCCACGTCGACTATTTTCCCTCCCTTCCGAAGGAATTGCTGTGTGAATTTGATCAGCGATCGTGCTTCTGCGTTTATAATCGCTCGGTCGACCCCCGGGTTGCTGTCATAGAACGACGACTGCAGTTCCTGGATCACCCGTTTCTCTGCTTCCTCGGAATCAACCACGAATGTCTTGTCTGGTTTAAGGTGAGAGGGGACTGAGAGTGCTGTCTGGATTCCCTCCTGTCGTCGATCGATTGCTACTACCTTGCACCCGAGTGCTTTGGCATATTGGACTCCCAAGTGTCCCAATCCCCCAATTCCGACAACCGCCAACCATTGTCCCGGCTGGACTCCACTGGCCAGTATCTCGCCAAACACCGTCGCGCCTGCGCAGAACAGAGGGGCAGCTTCATCGGATGGAATCGAGTCTGGGACCTTCGAGACAACGCGTGCGTCGGCCTTCATATACTGTGCGAACCCTCCGTCGATGGTCAGTCCGAGCATCCCCACGAGCTTCTCACAAAGCTGTTGTCCCTGATTCTTGCATGCGTCGCAGCTCCCACAGAATCCAAATGTGTTGATCGAACCCACGCGGTCGCCAACTTTGATGTTCGATTTCCCTGCCTCGGATCCGGCCTTGACTACTATTCCTACCGGTTCGTGCGACCCGATGAGTCCTGGTTTTGCGCCGGCTGACTCGTATACGCCCTCCATCACTTGTAGATCGGTGTGGCAGTATCCAGCTGCAGCTATCTTCACTAGGATGTCGTGTGGTCCAAGGTCAGTCGGAACGGGAACGTCGCGGACTTCGTAACCTTTGTTGAAGTCCTTGACCACGGCGGCCCGCATGGTCTGAGGGATCGCGCCTGTCATTTTGAACAGCGATAGGTAGGTTTTTGTAGGTCTTGTCTAACAATTTTATAAGAATATATCGTAGAAGAACAACATCGCAAATGGTGTAGCTGTGGAATTCAAGACAGGTTTATATAGATCGAGCGAACCAATATCCAACGCCATGATGTAAGTCAAGAGGGGATTCCTGTTTTAGTCAAACGTACCAGGAAAACTGAATCTTCGTACATATATCTGATTTGCAAGTTCTCCTTGGAATCCGGGGTATGACTTGATGTTAACGCAACTCTCCATCCAATTTCACTGCGTTGACTGATTTGTTGACTCTACCTTGATATCATAAAAGTGGGTCTACCACCGTGATACATGAACTGTTGACAACCTTCCAAAAGAGGTTCAAGACATGGTATATTGCATATGATTGATTTCTCTTAGTAGACGTGGGAGTATACTGGCGGTAGTTGTGAGAATAATTGTAGGTTGTAGACACTATCCTGATTACGAGCTGCCCGTCTCCTTGACATGCTCCGTCACCAAGCATTGAAAATCACTCGTCCCATAGTAAATCGTATGTCCATCATCTGGAGACTTCCCCGTGCTCAGTGTATCCCCATATTGCCAATAAAGATCGGCTGCTACACCTTTGGTCTTAAGCGCGGATTGCTGCCACGGCTTCTCAACACTGCAGTGGTTGGACGTCACTCCATATTCCTCGAATAAACACGGTTTTCCGGCTTTGGCACATGCAGCTCCATGTGAGGTAACCCAGCCATTACCCCAGTCGTTAGATGTGCCCCCTGGTCTGTTAGTATGCGTCATCTAGAGACACTGGCAGTACATACAGCTTGACGGGTATAGATGGAAGGTTCCAAAGTCGATTGTCGGAATGGCAAGATTCTTCTCAAAGTCTGATCCTTCAGCATAGGTGTACGGGTAGCTGCCATCCGAACCGGTGTCGAGTCCAAATCCTTCTGTGGATGTGTTAGTGGGGATAATATTGTCTCCGGTCTCCGTCATGGCATTATATTGTACATACCATCGCCAATGCACACCATGTGCTTGCTGTCCAGAGACTTGATATACTTGCTAGTCTTGGAGATCCAGTCGTAGAGAATAGAAGTGTCACATCCCTTACAACGTGGTTCATTGGCGAGTTCCCATGCAAAAATAGCAGGGGAAGACTGATACCGTGACACAACCGTCTTGATATAGGTCCGGTACGCCTGTTGGATTTTCGCGTTGGTATACCATCCCGTCTGATCGCCGCCATAAGCCTTGACATATGCGGCCATTCCGCCGTAGTCATCCCAGTTGTTGACAAAGTTGATGATCAGCTTTACACTATGCTTTTCGGCAGACGACACCACGTAGTCCAGTCGCTGTAAGCCATCTTTGCCAGTGTTGATGGTCGACTTTCCGTCTGCGTGCATCTGGTACCACACTGATCCATCAGATGGATTGGAGTTGACATCGTTGAAACCCCAGACACGTAAAATTTTGAGCTTTGATTCTTGGAGGTGGTTCATGACGAGATCAACGTCGGCATTGTTGGTCAAAAAACCTATCCAGTAGGAGTTGGAGCCGGCCGCATATCCTGTTTGGCCATCAATGGTGAATTGGAGGTCATTAGTGCTGGGGAACGATGAGTTGGATGATTTCTGCGGAGGCCCGTAACCATGAGGGACAGCCCTCGATTGGCCGGTGATCAAGCCAGTCAGAGTCAAAAAGGTGGTAAGAAGCTTCATGTTGTTCAGGTCAGTTTGGTGATGGTATACATGTTGCCTTGTCCTTACTATTTATATACGATGTGAAGCCATCACGGGCGGCATTCCGTGATCGATGGGGATAGGTGGCCGTGTCTAAATTCTCATGGAAAATCTGTCGAATCGTAGATTGTAATAGGAAATGACATCTGTCCGTGACAATTCAGGAATAGCTTAGCAGTGTAAGTGTCTTCATACAGGAGTAAATGACCCACGAGGGCATTTGACACGGAGTTGAATGGAGAATTGAAAATAGAAAGTTGCAGATATATATTTCCCCGTCTTGGCATGTCAACCTCCGCATTGTTTTAACACATTCTGAGTATAGCCTGAAACGCCACTCTTACCATGATGGACAGATCCTGAAGGATCTCCATAAGCTCAGATTAGTTTCTGGGGTATCTGGAGGCATTTCTTTGGGAATCCCACTATCTAGTCCTTGGATGTTACTCAAAACGGAGGGAAGTGAAATCTCAATGCACAGATCCACCATTAAGAGAGAGCTATCTTCTAGCATAGTCCAGTATCTGGGTATTCTACCTGGCACCGGCTAATCCTAAAAGTTTAGTGACATCTTCGTGCCCTTTGCGCGTTATACAATCGGCATTCTCTACATCGGAATGCAAATGAAAACCCGAACCCCCGAGATTGCCGACCCGGGCTATCCGTTTCTCGTCTAACATGGAATATTCCAGCCTCTGTCTGATCCAGACGGGTAGAACCAACGGTCTTTCGTGTCTTCTTGTCATGCCTTGCCACTTTGTGCTCGGGTCGTCTACGTCAATGACAGTCACCTGACTATCAGCTGATCATCACCTGGTTTCTATCCCATCACCAGAAGTGGCAGAAAAGAAACATTGTCGGAAAAGAGAACAAAGTCATTGAAAAAGACGATCAAAGACACGGATAAACACACGGATAAACAAATGCAAGGCCAAGGCGAGGATCTCCGAAGATCTAAACTCAAGTACAATAGGCTTCATCTTTTTCTACTGGTCAACTCTGGACAACTCGAGTCTCTCACATCATCATGACAGCAACAACATCCTCGTTACCGGACTTTAACCTTCCCTTTCTCGCGACCAAATGAAACGACCCACAAAGCTTGGCCCGCCCGGCTCAATCGGAAATTGTTTGATTTCTGGCTGGCGAATCAGATCGTCGGCATGACGTGGAGCTTTCCCTGTCGGGAATCTTAGTCGGACTATCTTCACCGGTCATCCCGAAAAGGAATGCTAGATTCAGCCTGTTCTCCGTGTTGTGTCGCACTCTGGCCGATCTTGATCATGCCAAAATACATGGTGTGATGCCGTCTGGGCGTGAAGATATCCGCTGAGAGACATCCGCCGAGAGATATCACGACGCCGAATTCGGCGCCGAGAGTCTTGGTATGTGGCATGCCGACATTCGGGATGTTTTCAGAGAGTATGAGGTGGAATGTAGAGGTTCTGAAAGATCTTCCAGAATTTCTCGAGAACGTCTTCCGCTCTTGACCCATGGGTCGGGAGGTCTGCGCCGTGCTTTCCCTTTTCGTCTCGTCTTTTTTTCTCGACGTTTCTCACTGGATCTCGTTGTCGGTTTCGCCCGGTTCTCCACGAATTTCCTCCATTTCCTCCATTTTGCCCCGATTATCATCTCCCCTTCGGTGTCTCTCCATAATCGTCTTTTTCTTGCAGCAAGTGGCCCGGGTCGGTCGCCAATGAAATTTTTCGCCTCCTTCAGGTTGCACTTAAAGACCCAGTTTCTCCCTTTTCCTTCCCCACGGGCTCTTTCCCACGCTATTCACTTATTTATTTCGCACCCTCCCCCGTTGGTTTCGTTTCATTTCTGCTACACTCTACTCTCTGATCGACCTCACATATCCTACCAGGCGTAGAGTCCAAATCCCGTCATAATGGACTCCGCATCGCAGCACCGCGAGTCTATCACACCTGCCGTGCCATCTCAACAACCCCAAGGCTCGAGTATGGAATCCGTCACCCAGAAGCCGGAGCGTGGCGTCGAGACTTCTATCCCTCGACTCACCTGGCGGTCGTTTGTACTCGGTACCTTCGTCTCTATGGGTGGTCTTCTCTTTGGTTATGACACCGGTCAAATCTCTGGTTTCCAGGAAATGTCGGATTATCTTGAACGCTACGGTCAACCGGACGGCAAGGGTGGATATCAATTCAGCAACGTTCGTGCCGGTCTGATTGTCGGTTTGCTGTCCGTCGGTACTCTCATCGGTGCGCTCTGCGGCGCGCCTATTGCCGACCTTATTGGCCGGAAGTGGTCCATTACCTTTTGGTGTGTGATCCTCATGGTCGGTTTGGTTGTTCAGATCTCGACCCCGTCTGGTCACTGGTGGCAGATGGTTGTCGGCCGTTGGGTTACTGGTTTGGGTGTCGGTGGCTGCTCTCTGGTCGTCCCCATGTACCAGGGTGAGAGCTCCCCGCGTCACATTCGTGGTGCTATGATTTGCTGCTACCAGCTCTTCGTCACCCTGGGTATCTTCCTCGCTTACTGCGTCAACTTGGGAACCGAAGACCTCCATGGGACTGCGCAATGGCGCATCACGCTTGGCCTGACCTTCCTCTTCGCCCTCATCCTTGGTGGCGGCATGGTCCTGTTCCCCGAGAGTCCTCGCTTCGACTTCCGTCATGGTCGTGTTGAGAGTGCCCGTACCACCATGGCCAAACTGTACGGTATCCCGGAAAACCACAACCGGATTATCCAGGAAATGGACGAGATCCGCGAACAACTGGACACTGAGTCCCAGGACCAGAAATGGCACGAGTTCATCACTGCCCCTCGCATGTTCTACCGCATCGTCCTGGGCATGGTCCTGCAGTCCCTGCAGCAACTGACTGGTGCCAACTACTTCTTCTACTTTGTAAGTTCTTCGCTTTGTCTGTCTCTCTACAACGGTACTAACTAGAATAGGGAACCACTATTTTCCAAGGTGCTGGTCTCAACAACAGTTTCATCACCCAAGTCATTCTCGGCGCCGTCAACTTTGGCACCACTTTCGGCGGCCTGTACGTCGTTGAGAACTTCGGTCGTCGCAAGTCTCTCATGGTCGGTGGGGCTTGCATGTTCGCCTTCTTCATGGTCTTCGCCTCGGTCGGCCACTTTGCTTTCGATTCGAATAACCCGCAGGCCAACCCTGCATCGGGCAAGGTCCTGGTTGTTTTTGCCTGTCTCTGCATCACTTCTGTATGTCCACTGGCCTCTGGTTGAAAAACGACTAAGCTAACATGTCATAGTATGCGATGACCTGGGGCCCTATGATCTGGGCGATTGCCGCTGAGCTCTTCCCCTCCAAGTACCGTGCCAAGGGCATGGCCCTCGCCACTGCTGCTAACTGGCTGTGGAACTTCCTCATCGGTTTCTTCACACCATTCATCACCCATGACATCGACTTCGCCTATGGTTATGTCTTCGCCGGGTGCCTGTTTGTCGGTATCTTCATCGTCTACTTCTTCGTTATCGAGGGTAAGGACCGTACCCTCGAGGAGCTCGACTACATGTATGTCAACCACGTTGCTCCCTGGAAGAGCAGCAAGTATCAAATTCCCTCACGCCCCGAGTGGACCTACGACGACAATGCGTACCGGGAAAAGGAGGAGAAATCGCATTCCGAGAATGCTTAGGAGTATGGTTGTATGATTGCATGATTTTGTATATATAGACTTGCATATAGACTGGGTCAGGTTTGGTACTGGAGATACAATTGCATTGATCAGTTCATTTGACTTCCGCTTGCTTGAACGTGGCTATCCAATAATTAGTAGTTGCCCATTCACTTCTGCTGCCAACTTTATCCACCAACTCATACCCATCCGTCTTTGATCGCTAGTAGATACCGACCGGGTTCGTCAAATACTCTGATCTTCCCCAGGGGGATTCTGGTTGAGGACTAGTATATCAGGCACAAATCCAGACTGATCCAATATCTACAGCTGCCCTAGCATCCGAGCCGGATTGACCATTACACTATGTAATTCTGTCAGGTGAGTGAATCCGCGCTCACCGGGACATGGATATGTTCCAGTGAGAATATGATTGCCGTTGTTTCAGTGTTTGTGGCTTCCGCTATGCTCTCGATGTAGCTGTTGCCCAGCAATACTCTAGAATTAGGACGGATAGAACCATCGGCTGGGTTGACTATGCAGGCATTTGCAAGGAGATACTTTTTCTGAGGCTGGTGTTTCCACGGGTGAAGAGACCTCATTTTAAGGGTCGATCATATTGTGAATTGGAGACTCCTGTCCATAAATACTCTGCGCTCTAACACCGCATGTATCAATTATCCCAATGGGTTTGGATATAGACGGTTACAAGCTGTTGTTACTTTGAGGGATAGCTGAGAGGAAGCAATTGGCGACAGGCGTTGGCAATCGCAGAACAGTTCTGTATATATCCAATAATAGTCCTAACTGAGTCACGTAGAAGAAACACATATACAAATTAAAATAGTATAATAGGCCCAATATCCCCCTATGTATACCGATAGCAATAGCTGAAAGCAGTAGGATCCATCAACTCACGCATAGTCTTAGGAGGTCCCAACACCCCAAACTCCAGCACCGTATCTAGGGTCACCGGGGAGGACTTCTGACTGTTCCAGATACTGCTGGTTCCATGCATTGCATGTCGTCTGCTTACATTGCCAGCCTGCCACATTGCCCAGAGTCGGTCGATCATGCCATGGTGCAGAGTAAACGCTGGATCCTGAGGAGAGGCGAAAAAGTCACTCATCACGTCTCCTATGGTGTTGTGCCCTCCCCCGTGAATTCCAGCGATGCCAGTCATGGTTGGATTGTAATTGAGCGTCTCCTGGAAATCAATAATGTCCTTTGACTCAAGTAATCGATTCACGCATTCTTGGTTGGTGAACGTCGTTGCCATATAGTTATTCAAGCTCCGTGTAAAACATCTAGGATTATATCGGAATGCATCCGGTCGCAGACTGTCCGCATAACCATCCTCGGTTTCGAATGGACCAAGGTGTAGTTGCATGTCCTTAAACGGCCCTGTTTTCACACACCCACCACCCGATCCTCGAGGAAATTTATACCCATCGATATCAACCAGGTGTTCATCGGGATCGTATTCCCCGTCTCCGGACAGGGATGTGTCGCTACCGTCGAAGAGAGGACTAGCAGTGAGGTTTGACGCCCAAAGTGGCCAATCCCAGTACCTAGCCGTTTGATGGTAAGTGGAAAAGAAAGTCTGACGCTGTTTATAAACTTACGGCTGGTAACCGGTATATCCACATTCGTCACGAAGGGCTTGTTCCCAAAGCCAGATAAAATGGCGATGCCATGGTAGAAAGATGCCGCTAAAGTGGACGGCCAAGGTGTAGTTTATATGAGCTCTAGAGAGTGAGCGACGCAGATGAATAGGAGTTGTAAACATACGCGACGAAATCATCCATTCGATTTCGCACACCTGGATATTGCTCTGTTGGAAGCAATGGCGGTTTCTGTTGCATGCAAAGAATGGCATTTGTATAGTTGACTCGTTCATTCGGTGTCATCGACCCCCTGCTCAGTTAGATGGATCAGGTCGTCCTCGGGGAGGCAGTACCAACCATTCTTGTCGAACGACTTGATTTTCTGCTTCACAAACATCATGCGCGACGGATCCAACTATGAGAACCCAAGCAACCAGTATGAAATCGAGCTTCATTTCACACTGTCGATCGATGATAGTGCATATCTGCGGCAAGCCTTGGACGGGTAAGCATATTTATCTTTCTCCTTTTTTTCACAGGGGCATGGCTAGAACTGTGATGTGATTCTGTGAGAAGAAACTTTTGTTTGTTGCACTGCATGCTACTATTGATCCGCTCGGACACCATCTACTAATGTAGTTAGACTTGTGGGATGCTAGTGGAATTGTCGTCGCCGAATTATCATGGTTCATTCCTAAAGCTGCCTGGTTCGGGGGAAGTGGCATTGAAAGCAGCAAGGATCAACAAAGGAGTTATGATATGTCTAACCCCTGCTTCTTGCATAAGTCAGTTGGATCTGAAGTTGGGAGAAAAATTGGCAACAACTTGGCATCGAGGAATTCGAACTGCCCTGCGTGACACGTCGTTGACAGGGGCTGGAACATCTGGTTGTTATCGAATTATCGACCAGCTTGGCAGCCTGGCCAGCGAGAGTAAGGCTGATATGATAATACTGCTTTTGCCTGTTTGGGATAGTTTCGTTGGGAACTGGGCTGTTGGGATACGAATTGCATATAATAGCTGAAGCGAGGTATAAAATTAGAGGCCCAGGCAAATATGTCGAGAGATTTAGTGTGGAAGATAATTTGGCTTTCGTTCATCTGAGGAATTATGTTTACAGTACTATGATCATTGCTACAAACAATTCTTGCTCTGTTCTTTTTCTCCCTGTCGTTGTATCTCCACACCGAATCTATTCTGCTTGGCCTTAACTAATAGAACAGCCTTTCTGCAATATACAATCCTATCCGAATTCTCTGGATAATATGTTCCTCATTATGCTGGACACCCTGGCGACCCTGGTTGTTGGAATTTATATCAAAGGCCCATTTTTCAGACCGTCGATCAATCCACCCCATGTCATCAGAAATGACTCGTGAAACATTACAATCCCCTAAAAGGCTGTATTATAAGGATCAGAACCTGGTTGGAGACGCCTGGGGCTATTATGTTAGCTATAGGAAGCGATCCCTATTCCTTTCTTGGAGTCAAACCTCAACCGATCCTCTGCCGATATTTATCAGAAGGCCGACAATTATCTGGACCCTGTTTCCACTGCTAAAGAAGGTAATTTTCACCGAGTCGTCTTTATAATATTCCTAGAGCGTATCGCTACCCGGCAGTGTATTTCAACCATTCTTGTCAAACAATTCACCTTCCCAAAGGTCGAACAAAAATAAAGGACATGTCATTACTTCTGTTTTGTGATATCTGAAGTTCCGACGCAAAATATACGACAAAATATGACTTCACTGCGGAGATCCATCCAGCATCAAGTTTACTATGGGGTGTAGAAAGATAAGCCCGGTTGTGGTACATTAACGCCCGGAAAGATTACTATAATGGAGATCAATTCAAGCAGGAACTTATTGTGCATGGCTAAGACGTGACTGATGATGCAGTACGGCATGATTTATGCACACAATTCCAAGCGTCGTAGAATGACGCCTTTCCTTACCGACGGATATGGGGTGGTTGTGGCATCTGTTAAGAACCCGCTGTACATCCTAGAATACGTTGATGAATCGGAATGATGATTCCAAACCAGGCACAGCCGACTGACCAAACTAGGGAATTCGCTGTCTTACTCTATGGTGTATTGATAACATCAAATAGATTGTATATACATGGCTTGAATGAAGGATGTATTGCTCGCAGGGAGACTGCAGGAGGATCTATATACGGATTAACCCAGTTAGAAGCATCAATGGTTGAAGCAAAGAATTATTATATTATATCATGCCAGCGTGCTGTCTTTACGAAGTATTCACTGGCGCTCAGCGCGTCTGGACACGGACCCATAAATTTGTTAATAGAGCCCATAAAATAATCCAGAAAAACAAAAAGCCAAATGTTGATCCAAATGCAAATTCGAAACGAAGATTCCAAATTATCGCCGACACACAGCCAATGTAAATTGTGCATCCTGCGATCCAAAACAAAGTGAGATAAAGTATCATCCTTCGGAAACTCGGCGACGTCTGATACCGTGCTTGATACCGTCGTCGGAACTCCCGACCTTGACAGCCGTCTACAGCCATGAAGTCCTCTGCGGCATAATAAAGCAAGGGCTGAACGCAACTACCCGCTGGATCCGAGTCGACTCGGATGGGAATCTTGAACGGGATCAGCGTTATAATAGCCCAGATCTCAAGGTAGGCGACTAGGAATGCAGGTGAATAAAGAAAAAGCCAGGGAATTCCATTGTCATAGGACGATGAGACAACAAACGGGATGAGCGCGATTATTAACGCAGAAGCATATATCCATGCCGTAGCGTCGAGCTCCCATTTTCGACTCGAGAGGAGAGGAGCAAACTCTTCGTGACGCCATATAAGCCGGTAGCATCTCACAAGTAGGATATAAAGCTCTCCAAGCCCAAAGAATGCGATGCTCAAGCCAAGAATCCATTGGTCAAATACTGGCGGAGGAATCGGACAGGTTTGATTGCCGCCACCGTTCGATCTACAGGATCTTCTCCATTGAGATCGATTGTTGTCAAGCCAAACATAGTATATTATGCACGGTGCTGCGAGGTCTAAAAGAAGGACGATGGGCGGGCCAATGATTATTGATATCTCGTCGCGATATCTCACCCTTCGAGTGAGTTTTTGTTCTTCTGGAAGTCGAGAGGAATTGTCATGGACCTGAGACGTGTGGGGATCATGATAGGAAGTTGTGTTTCCACTGTAGCTGCTTGGGTAGCGTGCTCCCCTTAGAATCTGTGTGATTGAGTGGTTATGGAGACTGCTTTCTGCGGTTTCAGGAGGATGTCTGGGACCAACGTCTGCTCGGTCCATACGCGCAGCTCGCTAATTGAAAACGTCAAAAATGACAGAAGAAGATAGAGCACCTTTCAAACCTCAAAGTCTTGAGGTAACTGTTAAACCTCCATCCGTGCTATCCAGCACATACGCAATAATCATGTCATCGCATCAGGTAGTCGCTCTGCATCTTGTCGACTGAGTACTGACCAGACATGATACTGTTTGATCCAGAGCATGGATTCGACGATATGCTGAGGCCAAACAGCCTCATATACTTTCCATGAGTTCCATTGCGAAGAAAAATGCGGTGGAAGTAGGGCTTGTCTGCAGCCGGACGAGCCGAAGACAAAACCTTGAGCCATATCAAAACTGACTTGGTTTTATTCACCTGAACCTGCTTGAAAAGTCGAAGTGAAGATAATATAGAGATGTTCTCTAACATTTTTTTCAGACTCCGGGTTATGAAAAGTGGCCAACTTCAAAGACTGGAATGATGGACACATTACGTTATTTGCCTCAGGGTATTAGCCACAATACGCCTGTGATACTTGAGAAAAGTACCCTTCTTTACCTGATGTTGATCTTAGCATTTCTTCGAGCCTTGTAACGATACATTTGCGTGGTGCATAGCTTATTTATGCCCCCCAAGAGATTGTTGTATCGTTAATGCATTTGCGACTTTGAATATATAGTATCTCTATCGTTTCTTTTGTGGGCATCCCAGCCTGTGTTTGGTGTTAAGAATTCGGGATATACATCCGTTCATGGAAGATGGCCGATATTGACGAAACACCGAACTCCCATCCTTACAAACTTCTAGTCCAAGCTGGTCCATCATATGATGAGTCAACCCATAAAATCGTCACCGTAAATGATACAGAGCCATTGTGCATTGATGGTCCCCATATGACAGTCAACCTGCACGTCCGGGTTCGTGATTATGACGGCTTGCCATTCAAATCGCCGAGGCATTCCGCCTATTTCGATCATGAAATGCATCTGAGAGATCTATACTCCATAGCTTTCTCTTTCATTCCAAAGAAAGACATCAATTCCAAGAATCTCGTTTGGGGCAACGATTTTGACCATCCTATCCGCGACCAACTTCCGCCAGGCTTCCACCTCGCCTATAAGATTGCGAAGACGCTCATAGATCCAGGAATGAATTGCGATGCATATTGCGACCGCCCATGGTCGTATGGGCCGGCTTTAAGCTGCTGGTACGCATTTCGTGTTGGAGAGAAACAGCAATCTGTCGGAGACGAAAAAACCCCGAGTTGTCCGGATCAACCTGCCATCGAGGAAGGCGCCGATGGGGACGGTTGGGAGATGCGTAAGAAAAACTCCGTCCCGGAAAATGCAAAGAAGCGCCGAAGGCATTTCTTGTCTCCTGCAAATCGGGATGCATTCCACCTTGAAAAGGACCGTGTCTACTACGCCGACTTTTACACTCCTTACTTTGATCCGAACAAAGTTGTTCTTAAGTTGCCGGGCATCAAAATCCGAGTGTTGAAATATGTGAATATGAAAACACACACCCTGCGCTACGTATTCAAGGACTGGGAGAAGGACGAAACTTACCTGGTGGTTTTGCTGAAGCTTCTCTTCGCGGAGGAATTGACCCGCGTGGTGAACGATGATAGATTGGGCTGTTGCTAGTCCCTATATGGTGTAATTTGTGACCCTGAAATCCTGTGATATAGACAAGACTCAGACCTAATATGGCTAATTAAGATATGATATTCGTAGATTGACCTTGTTTAAGGAACACTGAGATTCCCGTAAGAACTGCGGCAAGGGTGATACGATGAGCCTCCAACTAGGGGCCAGAATAAATACTGGTGTCCAGGTCTTCAAACCTGCCAGAACTGAGATTACCTGGTTGCTCCATTTTTTTTTTTTTTTTTTGTAGGCCATGAATGCTTGGAAATCCGTCGGCCTCATGAAGAAACGCGCTACCAGGAAGAGAAAGATTAGCATCAGTATGGTAGTAGCTCAACTGAATTTAAAGGCCATCGCGGACACAGTGTCAGATAGACTTGAACGGTTAGTGAATAGTCGACGCTGGCTTCCAGATTTTTTTGATCTGATCCAGAATGGTCCCAGATTCTTCTCTGAAGGCAGATTGAGTGAAGAATACGTTACTTGAAGATATATGAGGGTGGATCCAGAAGACAAATAAACAGGGGATGTCGATATGAACCCTTGCGAATGGTCAACATGACCGAAAGAGAGTAGCAGTAGCCAAGTTGTCTGATCAAAGTGAAAGAAACAAATTAGTACTTTCGAAACCTCAGACGGTTGGGAGCAGCTCAGTAATAAACAAGACAAATACAACGGATTCATGCAGGAGTCAGGGCAAATGTCGTACATCAGGCACTGTGCTAGTCAAAATATCAGAGGCCCAAGAATCGCTGAACTCGTAGTCACTTTGCAAGGATACAGATAAGTGTATGAATTCGGTTAGAACGGGATTTATTCGCTATGCTTACCAACAAATCGTCCGATCAAGTGGCTTCATCTATTTTCCGAGGTACTTATATCCGATCGACATCACAAATCAGTTGATGTCTTGTCTCAACGCAACAAGGATCGAGACAGCCGGTTAAATCGTACTATCAACCGAGATTTCATGTTTCACTCCAGCTTGGGAAATTCTCCGGCCTCAAGAAATAACCGACTGGAAGTTGAGCTCCACATCGCTCCCTCCATGGGGATCCCCGCGATGATCGCTTCCATCTGGAGATATTCGCCCACTGTTTCTCCGGGAAGGTTTACTCCAACTGGGGAATTTATGGAGCATATATCTTGAGTGCCCTCCCCGGCAACTCTGGGGTAGTTGAAGTTTGGAGTTCATCGCGACAATGTATCGCATCACGAACATCTATGTTCTCGCTGGCTTTGGCACCATCGGTGGTGCCTTATTTGGCTTTGATATCAGGTATGTTTTCCGGTGAGTTTCCTCTACGGTGACTAAGTGAATTAGCTCTATGAGCGCTTGGATCGGAGCCCACCAATACCTCGATTACTTTAATCACCCAGATTCGAATCTACAAGGAGGTGTATGTGACTCTGAGTTTGGTTATATACTTGCGCTAAGTGCTCTAGATTACTGCATCTATGTCTGCCGGTTCGTTTGGTGGCGCTATTGGTGCTGGTTTTGTTTCAGATCATCTTGGTCGACGGTGGTCGTTGATGATCGCGTCAGTCATCTGGATTATTGGCGCAGTTATTCAATGCAGTGCTCAGAACGTGGCTCATCTTGTAGCTGGCCGTGTTATCAGCGGTGTTTCGAGTATGTTTCCCACGACACCTAATTGAGTCGGGCTAACGATGGTAGTCGGTATCACGTCCTCCCAAGTCTGTGTCTACTTGGCAGAACTTGCTCCCGCTCGTATTCGCGGTCGAATTGTCGGTATCCAACAATGGGCTATCGAATGGGGTATTCTTATCATGTACTTGATCGCATACGGTTGCTCGCAAGGCCCGCAAGGTCCAGCGGCATTTCGAATTGCTTGGGGTATTCAAGCTGTGCCGGGAGTAATCCTTTTGGCCTCGTTGTTCTTTTTCCCTGAGTCACCTCGATGGCTGGCTGGTAAAGAGCGCTGGGAGGAATGTCTCGATACCTTGGCCATGCTTCATGGAAATGGGGATCGTAACCATCCTGTGGTGCAAGTAGAATTTGAGGAGGTTCAGGAAGCCGCACGATTGGCCCACGAATCGAAAGATATCTCCTTCCTGGCTCTCTTTGGTCCAAATATTTGGAAACGTACCCTTTGTGGATTGTCGGTTCAGATGTGGCAGCAGCTGTTGGGTGGAAATGTTGCTATGTACTACGTAGTCTACATCTTTCAGATGGCTGGAATGGTAAGTCACCACCTAGTCATATAAACTAGCGCTAATGACTGCAGGGTGGAAACCAAAGCTTGTACTCCTCGGCCATTCAATATGTCATCTTCTTGGTGACCACCGGCGTCATGCTTCCCAAAATCGATAAAATCGGCCGACGATTCCTTCTTCTTTCAGGGTCTATCATTTGCATGGCCCTACATTTTGCTATTGCTGGACTCATGGCCAGTAGAGGTCACTATGTTGACCAAGTTGGAGACAATAAAAACCTTCGATGGGAAATCAAAGGCGCACCAGCCAAAGGTGTCATTGCGTGCTCGTATATTTTTGTCGGATTTTATGGCTTGACTTGGGTACGCTGCTTCCACCGACCGGATCCCAGGCATATACTGATTATCTCTAGGCACCTACTGCATGGATTTACTGCTCGGAGGTTTTCCCCTTGAAATACCGAGCTAAAGGTGTAGGCCTTTCAGCAGCTGTCAACTGGATCTTCAACTTTGCCCTAGCCTACTTTGTTGCCCCGGCGTTCACCAACATTCAGTGGAAAACGTACATTATCTTCGGTGCTTTCTGCGCCGTCATGGGGATTCAGGTCTTTTTCGAGTATCCGGAGACTGCGCGTCGATCCCTCGAAGAGATCGATCATGTGTTTGACACGAATATCAAACCATGGCGAACTGGTCAGATCAAGGACATCTTTGGGGAACAAATTGAACAGCACAAGGTGCAAGGAGATGCACGGGAGAAAGAGGATGCGGTACACACGGAGCAGGTTTAAGGCTGGGCAATTACTCCCGAGGAGTGATTTACAGGGTTTACCTACTGTATGTCGTGTAAAGTAATCCCCCAAGCTGGTATAGAGATGGAGAGTACGGTACTCTAGAGATGTGTAGAATTCCGAGTGAGTGTGAATAGGGTCATCATTTCCGCAAGAGCCTGTATAAAATATAGTGGAACTATATTCAGTATACCCTCCGATCCAAATAGGGCTCCACAGCGTGGCCAAAAAGATGCAAATCATAGCAACCTTTAACTGGATGCCTTTAAGCATACCATCTAACTACTATGCTAATGGGTTCTGCACCCACTGCTTCGCCTTCATATCCAAATTCGTCTTCTCTGCATCTTTCCACTCCTTGATAACGTGGTCCGCCCTTTCTTTCGACCTCGGTGTGATTCGCGCTGGGTACTCCTCCGGCATGCAAACAAAACCCTGAGTCAAACGGTCCGGATCTGGAATTATGGGTCCCTTAGTCACTGGATCCAACGCTGGGGCGATATCAAATGCCCACAGAATTCGTGACATGGCCAGGAACAGACTACGCTCAGCAACGTGGATTCCCGGACAGATCCGCCGTCCAGCACCGAAAGTATATACATCCCGTTTCAAAGGATCTGGATTTGATGCCGCATCACCGAGACTCTGTTCGTCGCCCTTGTATCGATCTGGATTGAATTCTCGTGGGTTAGGTTGTCGCTTCGGGTCCATGTGGATGCTCCATACATTATGAAGAATCCCCGCTCCGGCTGGAATAAAGTATCCCATGTATTCGTCGTTTTGCGTGACTGCATGAGGGACAGCTCCAAGGATGGTTGTCGGCATCCATCTGAGAGTTTACTTCATACATGAACGAATGTACGGTAGGTCTGAGATGTCATCCATAACAGGCATTCGCTCTGGTCCAATCACTCTGTCAATTTTTACTTGGGCCTTGCGCTGAACATCTGGGAACAAGAGCATAGCTTGCACGAAGGCGTATAATGTACTGGAAGTCGTGTCGGAACCTGCCTCCAGAAGGGTTCCACCAATGTACGCCGCTTGCTCGTCGCTAAACTGCTCCTGCTTTTGGGCTTCATACATTCCCATGCAAAAGCATGGTTTGATAGTGCCATCTTCTGCTTCCTGCTTTGCTCGCATCCAATGACTAAGGTACAGCGCTTTCTCGTGCTTGTGAAGCTCCTTGGCCTTTCTTTGCGTGGGAAGGACGAAGTCAGGTAATCTCTGCCCTAGCCATGGAAAGAAGTCAACAATTGCCGCGGTACCGGTCTGATTAATAGCGGAAAACTCGCTAAACCCATCGAACAATTGTTTCATTTTGGGATCTTCATATGTGGCAGTCCGCCAGCCGAAGACCATGGTCGTAGTCAACGCATTCGAGTACCGGCGAATGTGTTTCAGAAATCCATCTGGATCGTTTAAAAGTTGATACAACATTTGCCTGTTCTCCAGCATCTGGTAGTGTAGATATCTCTTCGAGGTGACGACATTGAGCAGACCATGAATCATCTTCCGGGACTAAAGATGGATTAGTATCGTTCACAACATGTTGTACATGAGCCATACCATGCGCCATCTAGGCTCATATCCCTGTAATTTATTATTAGAAAATTCCGTTTGGTAATTGAATAAGGGACATATCATCATTAGCACGCGGAGTCCTCCACTGCACAACGTCTGACCGATATACATATCCTGGCGATCGGAATATATCCGGCTTCGTCGATCGAGAAGCTCTTTCGCGGCTTCGGGAGTTGAAATGACAATCAAGCACTTAGTACCCAACATGAGACTGTATATAGGACCATATTCGCGAGCCCATTTCTCAAATTGAAGGTGTGCATCTCGGGAAGGCATCTGTGCTTGTCAGTAATCTTCGTAATAGGAAAATTTTAACTAAAGCAAAATCATTCTACCAACCTGATGGATATTTCCTATGATGGGTAAGGTAGGAGGACCGGGCGGATAGTTCTTCGGTCGATGTCCCACAGAAAGAAGATGTACGAAAAGGACAATACCGATCGTGGCACATAGCGCTGGGATTAAAGGGTGCATAGTGAAGCTACCGGAGTAGGATATACCAAGTTATCAATCTCAGGATGAATGGAAAACTGGAAGCAAAGCGGATAAACAATGCCAGTGCCTGAGAGAAAAGCTTCACCTTTATAGCTTGCATTTGTCTCAATTACCTTGGAGATAATAACTCTATCAAATATTGATTCAAATAAACCCCAGATGTGAATGGGACGTCGGAGCTCCGCGTGGGAGAGCGGAGGTGAGGGTGGGAGTCCGCTCGTAACAAAGCCTATTTGAATACGAACTAGCTTGGGTGATATCATAGAGTATCAGGTCGCAGTATAGAGTATTCGAGACGTGGGAGACCTCACATGGGCGTGTGGGAAGGTGTATATAGCCGACTACACCACATGTAAACCGACTATACGGGTATATCAAGATGGAAATACATAGAAAGCACCTGAACAGCCAGTCTACATTATCTAGTAAGTTTTATTCCATATTATCAATTCATAAGAACCAAACAGTGCCAAAAGAACTACTGTCGATAGGTCATACTACCGTATCTGGCATTTCTGAAAGCTCGAGATTAACTCATTGACCTGGCGCATACTGGTTTGGTCGTATTTGTTTAAAATCGAGTCAACAGGACCATACAGGCAGTCCGCCTGACTCTGGTCTGCCAGCCTCTCTCCTGGAGAAGCACAGATTTCGCTGAGATGAGTGACCATGAGATCCGCAAGCAACCAGTACTCGGGACAGTGTTTCCAGAAACCATGCCGTTCCCACATTCTGTCCGCCGGAATATCACTACTGTCAAGAACGTCGGGCGATATGCTTGGGAGGGTGGTTGAGAGTTGCCAGATATCTCTCCAATTACGCAGGGCGTTTTGAATTGGCGGTAGAAGCTGAACGGTTCCCCATGAATTCCGATACTGGAAGATTTCGGAGTGCATGGCTACACTTCTGTTAGTTAATTAGTCCAGTGGGTATAGTATAAGACCTCACCAGAAGTGAATGCGAACAAGTTCAAAGGTCCTAGTGCTGCAAGGTCATAGCGAAGCTCCATATCTATGTTCTGTGAACATAGGCTCTTGAAAACATTCCCGAACAGAAGCTTCCAGTACTGACTTTTCGAAGGAAGGCAGAGTTTGATTTGCTCGTAGCATTGGTCTGCCGTTGGTGAATGAAAGCAGGCATCCAAAACCGCCAGGTGAATACTCATCTCCCTTATTACCATTCGAGGGGGGAGGTTGTTGAAAATGACGAATGCAGTGTCCAGTAAAAAGATCCAGGTCAATACCCTGAGCCAGTCAGTACTTGTAGAGGACTGTTATTGCAATCATACCTAATCAGCTCCTCTCGTGCGGCAAATTCTCTCCACTCAAAATCGTACTTCAATTGATCGCTGTATTTTATATGCCTTACAGCGGACAGATCAATATCACGAGCAGTCTGGCAAAAGCATTAGCCGAAACTTCATATGCCCATCAAACCAGCTTACCGAGACTAGAGTCGCAAAGCGATAACGGCGGATACGACGCTTACTGCAATCGCTCCCTTCCCAATTCTGGTATAAACAGACCATATATGCCGCTTGAAGAGCCTGTACCTTTTCGCGACACAAACTAGCCCAGCAGGGGGTCGGCCGTGGGCCCCCGGGGCCGAGAGGGTTAAGCTGTTTTGTATGGGGCGCCCGGACCCAGCCGGACCCCACGGCCGACCCCCCAGGGCTGAGACGGCGCGGCGGGTATCTAGATTGTTACTCACTCGTCTTCGGCCCGTGATCCGATGGCAGCCCCGCAAGCCAGACAGATAGAAATGCTGGACGAATGGACCTACATTCTTATGGATCTACCTGGACCCTCCGATAGGTATGAAAGACTCTATGCGATGGGCTTGTTTGAGTCACAGTTGATCAGTTACGGGTAAATCCATGCTAGGGATAGCATAGCATCGTGATTTCCCTATCGTACCTTAAAATAAGATCTTACCAATATGTTATCAAGCTGCCTTTCACGTGCAAGGTTGTGTATATTCAGCGGTGTACGTAGTCCAAAATTCTATTTTGCATCCTGAGTAAGGAACGGGAAAGCATGTTTGTAGGATTCCCATGTCAGAATCCTATTTCAGTTCAGCACGTGGCCAGTCTCCCTGACTGTTTAAGTTTAGTAGACTTCCTAAAGCTTCGTGTTCAAACATTGGGTCGGATTCAATGAGTGACGGGTATACTCTATAGTATTCACATTACCGGCGCTACAGTACAAGTGAACATAGGTGCGCAGTATGTCTGTTAAGGTCTTGATCCAATTAAAAATAGACGTGCAGACACGGACACAAACCTGCTGGGGGGCGGGCGACCGCCGCTGGTTGCATCTCCAAAAAAATAAGGACTATTCTCGAACGTGCATAGCGGGCAGCACTTCCTTACCCACCGCAAAATTAAATACGGGGTAGGCCGCTGATGGAGCATGTACGGCATTATGTGGAAGGAAGGCTGCGAATTATATTGTGATATAGATATCTCTTGCACAGGCATCGAGGTCAGCTCGGACAACTTCCAGCATTATGTTCTCTGTTACCGGCCTAATATTATAGACGTTTGCTGCGGTTCTAACGGGTACGCCTGTTTTTGCCCGTGGAAGTACTGGCGCTGAAACGCCCTCCCACTAGGCGTCTGGCCTTGCTGTCCGCCGGGAAACCAGAATGTAGGTGTAATTAGTATAGGATTACGGGGTTCAGAAGCACACTGAGAACATGCAGGCATAAAAATGGTCAAAGGTGATAACCTCACCAAAAGGTGCGCCTCCACAGAGCGTTAGCAAATGAAAAATTGAGGGTGCGCTCCTAAACGCACCAGCCTACCCAGCGGGTAGACATTTTCGCGGAAAGTATTATCATGCACATTACGGCACAGGCCAAAGCAAATCATTACTAAAAGCGAGGGGAAAGAGCGCTGTGGGTGGGCATCTCGGCCTTGCTGTGGTCAGACGTGACGTGGCTATTAGCCTAGTGATCCGACCTTATAAATCAACTCTCTCCGCCATCGCGGCCACTTGTCGTCTGCACCTCTTAATTCTTGCCTTAAAACCATGCCGATATCTGATGCTCGACGGACTATCTGGTTCAAGGATGATACGCCTCCAGTGGGCCTGGAAAATCCAACGCCAGCCTCCAGTGCAATTAGCCCATGCGACACAGCTCAGCCGTCCACTGGCAGGGAAAGCAATGCACATCGGGACGGAAAAGACCGCCACGAACGCCCCCTTCTTCGAAAAATCACAACCCGAGACCCCTGGACGATATACACCCACAAGGCTCTAGTTCGCGCCGGACATGAGGTCTCCCTTGCTATACGCCGTGACGACCCTGCGGAATTAGTCCATATTCAGATGACACAAACAGAGTTGGCCGTGGTCGAGAGAGCAGCACAGAAAGTCTCTCTGTTCGCTCATCACAGTTTTCTCCGTCTACCTATTCTAATGTAACAGATTAGGGTTTGGTTAGGGTTTATTTGTTATAGATTAGGTCGACGGGTAGGCAGTCCAGAAAAGCAGGTCTAATACTGTATATTATTATAATAAACAGCTTGAACAGATTATGATATGGTAAATACCAGAGACACACTCGCCAATTCAAATAATTCACGTATATCAACTGGATAGATTAGATAATTCGCTCCTTCGTGCCCGCGCCCGTGAATCAACCTAACTTTGCCAGCACGTACTAGTGCAGCGCCCCTTAGACTCTTTCCAGACCCCTGCTACTTCATACTACGTTAGCAAATGATGCTCTTTCTATTATATATTGTTAGTGGCATACTTTGATAACCCTACGATGCAGAAACGCAGTTGGCCTGATGTTGTGGAAAGGCACGACTTACAATTCGAAAGAAACTCGAGATGCTTTTGGAACTCAGCTGCCAGATCGGGAAGCCACGAGTGCTTTGAAATATAGCCGTAGCGTCGGCCAGATCTTTGTAAATAGCCTCTTCAATGCATAGAATCTCCTTGCGCGCTTTCTCATGTACAGGCGTCCAGTCATGCGTAACGGCAAATTCGGCGCATTGACGCAATTTTTTCAAGCTTGTCCATTTTTGCTGAGATACTATTCCCATTTGCGGCGTAGGACTCCCGCGACGGGTCCAGTCAAGGGACGGTGAGCAGTACTTGCAGAGGACCGGTGTGAACTGCTTCCCTCATCGGCAAGAACCGGTCTGTCAGCCAAAAATGAAGATTCTGGTCATCCAGTGTTAAACGGTGCTCGAGCTAGGACATCTCCAGGAGCACTAGAACCCCCTGTTCCGTATGTCAGAGTTACGCTGAAGTCACCGAGGGAGAGCACGTAGGACTAACCTTCAGCTTCGGCTAGTAGATTCAGAGAGATGTTACCACTGTCGGCCCAGTGGAACCCTGTACTATTAAGAGAGGAATTAGCGATCGGAATGAACTCACAACAGAAATGTTTCTTATAACGAGCCCCTAGTCCCGACATGGACCATCACGACTTCAGATTGAGCAGGTTCTGGGAGATGCCTGGCTAAATCACTTGGTCCCAGACCCAAAGACGCCTGGATACAATGGTTGTGATTGTGTGTTTCCATTCCTGAGGGCAATCATGGTCTCTTGCATACAACCTGTGCACAATTAGATAGAAGCAAAATCAGAGAACTATTCGCTCCACGTACGCATTGTTCCTCCTAGCAATTACTGGAATAATACTCCAATCACTCCAACAACTCGTCGGTATCAATTTCATCATTTATTACGGCACAAGCTACTTCGCAGAGAATGTAGAAGGCCTACCCAACTCTTTCATTCTGCAGGTGATAGTGAATTCCGTCAACGTGGTCATGACACTTCCCGGTCTTTGGGCAATCGACCGTTTCGGCCGGCGCCCAGTTCTACTGATCGGAGCACTCGGCATGGGTGGTGTCTCGCAGTACATTGTTTCGGCGTGTGGCGCTGCAACTCCGCTCACGAATTTCCCTTCACAGCGCGCCTAGTTCGCTTTTATCTGCGTATATGTCTCTTTCTTCGGTAAGTGAACACATCATGCCTCAGAAGCCTCCGACTAATATCTGCAAAGCATCCACTTTCGGCCCCTGCGCTTGGGTTGTGACAGGAGAGATATTTTCACTTCAGACTCGTGCCAAAGGTCTTTCCATGACCACTGCAGCGAACTGGTTCTTCAATTGGCTGCTATCTTTTATCACGCCGTATCTCACTGGAGCCCTTGCCCCAACCCAGTCCAACGTCTTCTGGATCTAGGGTAGCTTCTGCTGGATCGCATTTGTGTTCACATACACTATGATTTATGAGACCAAGGGACTCTCCCTTGAGCAGGTCAATGAGCTCTATGGAAATGTTTCAAAGGCATGGAGGAGCCCCAGCTACCGTTCTGAACTCCGCACACTCTCTGTTTCTAAAGCTCGCCGCAGGAGCTCGATTATCGAAGAGAAGCCTTCAGATATATCTTTTGAAGATGCCAGCAAAGTATGACTCGTCATTTGGTCCCGGCTAGGAAGGCATATCATACAAAGCGATCCTTCGAACCTCATCTCCCTGTCCGACTGTTATTTACCTTGTTTTATTAGTGGCCCTAAACTTTTATTACTGCTTCAGAGTGTCTGTCTGTCTATACTCCCGTCTGTTGTCTGCGGACAATCTTCCATTATAGAATGTTACTGGCCTTTCATAGATGGCTTGTAGTACTAGTTTCCTCGCCCAAGCTCACCCGTAGCCCAAATAGTTTGACAGTCATGTTGGGCCTGACTAATCGTAAAATTTCCGCATCGGATATTAATGCCA